>JANIIA010000009.1:8896620-8927066 GCA_027478495.1 Erythroxylum alaternifolium | reverse complement strand
CTCCCTTGCCACTGTCATTCATGATAACTCTATGGTGATCCGTGCTCCTACTCACATCAATTTACGTCTTACATTTGAAATAGTTCTTGTTTATTCTCGCTTTGCAGGCATGGTTCAAACTTAGTTTTCTTACAAAAGTAAAATTTTGGGCACTAATAATGTCATAAATTATAAAGAAAATTATTCACTCATTTTCTTAATCAATGAGGAACTGATGTTCAAAGATCTTATCCAGATACATTCTAACAAAATATAGAGCTCATCGAAAGCATACATGTATACTTCATACTATCTAAATTCTTCTCGTTTCCTTTTCTTGTCTACAAACCTTTAGGAAGATGTTGCTCTTAGAATTGTCTATAATATCAATCATATGCCTACTCCTGTTATAAGTAATGTCTCTCCTTATGAATGTCTGCATAATCGTGCCCCTGACTATCAAATTCTTCAAATCTTTAGTAATGCATGTTTTTTTCTTCTCCAATCATATAAATATACTAAACTAAAACCATATAACTATCAAACTCACTTCTTTGTTATTCTGTGTCTCCTTCAATGCATCAAAAGTAATCTCTTCTGTGGTCCTCACTTTTGTCACTCATCTTCATTGGAGTTAAGAGTATACTTTGATGTTGATTGGGTTGGAGATCCAACTCACTGATGCTCAATTACTATCTAATGTTTCTTTCTTAATACGTCTCTCATTTCATAATACGGTAATAAACAAACATTTTTCTCTCTATTTAGCATGGAAGCAGATAACTTTTGAACTCTTTTGGCTATGTAGTTGCTTTAAAATATAGGTGTTTTCTTTTTTTTTTTTCAACTCCTCTATTTTGTGATAATCATAATATTATACAAATTTCTTGTAATAATGTCTTTCACGAGTGTATCAAACATATTAAAATTGACTTTTACTTTATACGGTACCATGTTATTCAATAAACTATTCAACTTGCCTTACCTCATCACAATCACAACTTGTAGATATTTTCACCGAATTTCATCCATCTTGACTATTTCAAGAACTTATTTTCAAACTCAAGATATCTAATTCCTTGCCACCTTGAGTTTGAGGGGGATGTACATTCATGTAATAATTTCAAAGCATATTCTTTTGTATAATCTTGTGTAAATTCATTTATAAATGCCCTCTTATGAAATAATTTTGTACACAGAGAAGTACAAAACTTTCTTCGCTTTCTTATACCTAACAAACTTTACCTTCTGCCTTTCCTTTTTGTCCTAGGCATATTCATCTCCAAATTGATCAGGCTCAGAGGTGACTCGTACTTCACTAACCACACCATTGTAAGAAGGTTCTGTAAATTAGTTAATGTCTCTTATTCAACATTTGCAATTGCTGTAATATCTTTGTTTTCGTTTTCTAGGCCTCGCATGCATTTAATGATTCCATTTTCCATTTTCTTAAAACTAAAATAGTCCAAATTTATTTTTAAGACTTATCAAGAGAAATTAAAAATAAAATTTTGTTGTGTTGTTGTAATTCTTAAATTGATATCATTATCTATACATGAGATTGTCTTAATTTTTATTTGTCGATTAATTTAATCCGGAAGAGTGATTAGAAGGCCAAATTAATTAAAATTAGAATTAACACATCTAATTAGACTTCAAAATAAAATTCATTCGATTGTACGTTTTCTCCGTGACAATATTGACTGTAACATATAACATATAACATATAACAAGTATTAAATTAATTCTCTACAGAATATATCCATCATTGCCCATCAGTTGGCAACTATTTCTTTAAAATGGACCAAACCAAATTCTTGAGTTCTGACAAGTTAGTACGATTTTATAAACAGTGATATGAAAACATTTAGATGTAAATATGATAACAATAATTCCAATCAAATATTGGTGAACATAAGTAGGTTAAAGTATATCATATCTTTTCATCAACGAATTCACAAGCGAAAAATATTGTCTGGTACTTTCTAAATTTAAGATCATAATGTATCGATAAAAAATAGAAAAGAAGGATCCATCTCAACCATATATGTAACAAAACAAAGAGTAAGTCTCGCAATATCCCAAACCAAACGTTGCCATTAGCTGATACAAATGGTGCCTTGGCAAATCCACCCAAAAGCCCATTTGGGTACCTACAGCACTTGCAACTGTAGTTTACACAGTATACACCACGTGACGTTTATACAGATGCTAAAAGGGGCCACTCGGAACTGGAAAGTAGTCTCGATGGCGCCCACGCGTAGTCAGCAAATACTCATACTAAATTCCTGATCCTAATCCTTATCTGAAATGGATCATGGACGGGTCTGGTTCGAAAACTGAAAGCTATGGGCTGTAGCCGTTTGTGCCCTTTCCAATCAAACTCTAATTCCGCAGTTGTTTTCGTTTCAACCACGCGCTAACTAGTTTTCGTGGGCGGAATTCCATACTCGTGGCTTATTTAATTATATAAGCAAACAAAATAGATTAGTTTATATTTGAAAGAACGTGGTTACATAAAATAGGATGTAAATTTATAAGTATGAGTTATGGTTAAATAGGGTATAGCTGTGAGTGTATGTTTTATGGTTAAATTATGCAATTATACAAAATAAATTATATAAAATATATGTACTTTATGTTAGTTTTAAGTTAAACAATACATATTTTGTAATAGTAGTTGATAATAAAATTAAGTGTTATTTATTTTGTCATGAAGTTATTAATTCAATTTTAACAGGCTTTTATTTATTTTACAGATAAATAGAGAAAAGTTCAAGAACTCCTAATAACTCGACCGCTTTAGGTAAAGGAAGATTCAATAATCTAACTTGGACTAATACTAGAATAGTTCCTAAAATGAAGAATCATATTATTTTGTTTATATTATAACAAGCATTTGAAAGGTGACAAAATCACCAAATTAAAAAAGCATTTAATTAGAATTAAAGATTATGGAGCTTTATAAGAAAGTGAATTATGATGTGAAATGACAAAATAAAGAATTTTCTTGAAGAGTATCAACATGAGATAGAGAAGAGACGAGGACTAAACTACCAAATTGGTAATGAAAGTTCTTTTATTGCTTGTCAAGATAATAGTGTAGATATTGAAGGATATAATAGTCCTATCTCATAAGAACGAAATGTTGTACCTGATGTTATGAAAAAAAAAAAGAAATGCATCTAATGTTTTTGCACCACGATAAAATCCTGAAACTCAATCTTTATTTCGTAATGTCTTACGATATATATATAAGTCAGCTCATAAGTATTTGATGTATGTTATATTATATAATTATAAATATTTTTATTTCAAGCTTTTACTTCTAGTTAGTTATTTACTTGATTAGAACTCTTGTTGTAAATTGTAATAATTAGAGATTCATGAATATTTATTTTTATTTGATGTTTTGATTTAATTATTATTTATTATATGATAAAATTATAATATTTTAAGTGCTTTTTATTGTCTCTAATTTTATATTTATATATGATTAAATTATCTTTTTCATATTAATTGTGATTATTATTTATATATAAAATCTAATATTATTAAAAATAAATAAATAAATACTTTTTAAAATTTCTATTAAGAGATTATTTTGTAATTTAAAAAAATTAGGAAGCATTACATAAATTTAAAAATGATCTAAAATAGTATTTAGCATTATACACTGCGGAACTAAATCTGATGCCGATGCTAGCACGTCATTCTAATGTTAATTTTCTTCCCCGCATAAATTGTTTTCAACGTGGAGAGAATCATGAAGAAGTTACTTCACACGAGTCAAGGAGAATGTGATGTCACGGAGCCTCAGATGCGCGTACCGATTAGAATCTACACCATACTTGGAAAACCTTACCCTTCCCAAACTGCCTCTTCACAGTTATTTTATCTCTTTCTTTCTTAAGAAACAGTTAACCAAGTCAAGAAACTTGCCTCCTTTTCCAAAGGGATATGGGTCCGTTGTTAACTGAAAACTCTGTTGGGAGGAAAAAAAAAGTATCTTAAGAAAGATAAAATCTATTCATAAGCAATACATTTTTAGCCATCTCTGATTAATCACACTACAGCTGATACATACATTTACGTGAACGAAATGATTAAGCTATTCCTTATCTGATCAGGCCACGTAAATTTCTGGTCCTTCAACGTTTGTCAATGATATTAGAATTTAGATAGTCTGACAAGGTAGTTTTACGGGTTTCTTTAAGACTTTTCATGTTGTCATTAATTGTCGGGTAAGACAATGGCTTAGCGTGTGACTGCGTGAGGTTATATTTAGAGATAGAGAGAGATATATTAAATAGTAAGCCGTGGATTCCTGAACGAAGAACGTGGTATTGTTGCGTGCTGCGGTTATTTGGGGAGAGACGGTGGTGTTAAGGCAACTTGTTAATTAATTAGGTGTGTCATGTGTGCTCCAATATTTAGTCTTTCTGCAAAGAGCAAACCATAGGAAACTGTTGGAATTTCCCGGAGTTTATGTTTTTGTTTTCAGCTTGAGATTCGGACTTTCTGAGAAGGAAGATATTGAGAGGGACTTTGTAGAAACTTTGATGAGAATGGAGACTGTAATTGAACAGCGACAAGATTTCGTGGAACTCGGAGTTTCCAATGCACCCATGTTGGAGCTTGGATCTGGGGATCATGGGTATGCCTTATTGTTTCCTTCTAAATTCAGCTGTTTGATTTCTTAAGATGTTTCTGAATCTGCGCTAGAGGCATTTCATTGATCAGTTACTGAAATTATCGTATCTTTTTGGGTGAGTATAGGTGCTCGCATTATAGGAGGAGATGTAAGATTAGAGCACCTTGCTGCAACGAGATTTTTTATTGCAGACATTGCCATAATGAAGCGAAGGTACCAAAGTCATTGTCTCTTCTTAAATTTTCTTTTACGTGGGATTTTGGTCGAACTGTCCTTAGCTGAGAAACTAATTTTCTTTAGCTACCCTATAATTGAACTAACAGAACTCATTGGAAATTAATCTTCTTGATCAACACGATATTCCACGCCACGAAGTTGCGAAGGTTGGTTTGTTTTTCTCTTCAAATATTTCAGTTGTTTCTTCATATCTTATCAGGATTAGTAATTGATTGATTCAAATTAGGAAAAAGGAAACAGGATTGAATGCGACTTCTGTCTCTCGAAAGGTTTTTTTTATCTCTTTGTTCCTTAAGTAGGTAAGTTTGATCAAACAAGGGATAACTCTTAAGAATGAAGACGATTAAGAAAATGTCCCGCACATGGGGTAACCATACATTCTGACAAGAAGCTGCGTCATATCCTATCCTGAATGAAGCATTAACTTATTATTCGGTTGTTATGGGTTGAAGTTTTGATCTGAAGATACGGTATTCCTTAGTGGATGAGCAAGTATATGCTTCTTTGGTCAGTTCTGTTCAATTCTTCTCTAACCATATCCATCTCTACACCTTTCTAGGTTATATGCTCCCTCTGTGGTACAGAACAAGAGGTAGTCATCTCTTATTGAAAGTTTTTGTCACTTAATTTGGATAAATTCGTGCGTGGATTCTGATTATTGCTCTGTGATGTATCATCAGGTTCAGCAGAATTGCATCAACTGTGGCGTTTGCATGGGAAAGTACTTCTGTGCAAAGTGTAAATTCTTTGACGATGATGTAAATGTCTCCATTTCTCACTCATGATGAAATTACACTTTCTCAAGAAATAACAATAATTCAAACCAATTGTCTATTTCAGGTCTCGAAGAATCAATATCACTGTGATGAGTGTGGAATATGCAGGTAAGATCTCCAGTTATGTTCACCTTTTTCTTTTCCATTCCAAACTGCATCCTGACTTCAGAAATTGATACCAAGTATGTAAAGAAGGATGAAAGTCGTGAAAGTACATACCATTTAGTTAGTTGTGCCATAGCGGATCAATTAACAGTTTTGAGTCGTTTCTCTTTGTGATTGATTTTACAGAACTGGGGGAAGAGATAACTTTTTCCATTGCACTACATGTGGTGAGTATACAACCTCGGTAGAGAGTTGGAAATGCAATTTTTTTGTCCCTTTGAAAGATTGGATCATTTGATAACTCGGAAAATTTTAGTAATGATATTGACAATCTCTAGTAATGATATTGACAATTGACATTTTCAGGTTGTTGCTACTCCAATTCCATGAAGGATGCACACCGTTGTGTGGAAGGGGCCATGCATCATAATTGTCCTGTTTGCTTTGAGGTAAAATACTACACCAATGTAGTCTTAAGCTTAAGCTGCTGAAAGTAATTGCTGCATACTTAACGAGTTCCTATTTGATGTGCAGTTTCTATTTGACACTATGAAAGATATCACTGTATTACCATGTGGGCATACAATACATTTGGAATGTGTGAGAGAGATGGAGCAACATTACAGGTAAGCACAATAAGCCTTAAGCAAATAAATGGGTGGAGCAATGCTAGAAACACAATCACCTAAAACTTAATTTCTTCATTAGTTTTATATTCAGAGATTTTCAATCACCTTGATATTTGAGATTGTCTTATCTGTTTTTCTTCATTACTAGCTGATCGTTGATTCATGCACAACATAATTTTGCAGGTATTCATGCCCAGTTTGCTCCAAATCTATCTGCGACATGTCAAACTTGTGGAGAAATCTTGATCAAGAGGTGCCAACCACCATAAGATTGAACAATTTTTTCCCTTTATTTCCCTTTCACTTTTTCTCTAACTACTATGCTCGAAATGCTGGCATACAGATTGCTGCAACTCCAATGCCTGAAATCTACCAAAACAAGAGGGTAGGCGGCAGAAGCTATATATGATCCATAGTTCTTCTACTTGCTTCTATTTTCTACATTTTTTGGGATTAATTTTGGTTTTGGTGAACAGGTGTGGATATTGTGCAATGATTGTGGGGCAAACTCCCATGTCCAGTTCCACATTCTGGCACACAAATGCCTGAGCTGCAAGTCCTACAACACTAGGCAGACACGAGGAGGCCCTGCTGCTTCATGCTCAACAGAGATGGCTGAAATGGTGAGATGAGACTATTAGTTTCACTCCTGATAAAGGCCGATCCAAATCAACTGACCATTCTTTTCCATGGAAATATGTAATTAACGAAGGAAATAAGTTATCTTTATGAATTTCTAATCATTAGGCATTTTGTACTAGAGCCCTGTAAATACTAAATAGACTTGCAAAGAAAAGCAACAGATGGCAGATGAATGTGGCCCTGACCGTTGCTGGTAGTCCCTATCCATGTCAATGGCGTGCTAAATCCAAATGATCATTAAAGGAGCTGAAATCAAATTGATGTGGTTTATACAAGAGCAAGGTCCCGTTAACTACAGGACTAGATCAAAAACTTCTGCTTGTTTCATCTTTGAATATGTTTAACCACCAACTTAACAATGCCAATGCATAGTTTTATACCAGTTTTCTTAAAGAGGACAATTTTCCAAATCCTATTACATTCCAGGAAAGTACTCCAACGACCAATTTGGACAGACATGTTGGAGGCCCTTGAAGAGTAGTATCAAGTAGGATTTATCGTGTGCATGCATAACAAAACAGGCTGTATGCCTGTCAAAAATGTTTCTCTGAGACTGCAGGAACTGTGGGTAATCAGTGAGTTCTAATTAATTAAATGTTAAAAACTTTCTCATTTTTTAAAATTCAAATCATGATCAAGTTCAGAAAAGAGATTAAATAAATATAATTCACTGTTGCTATGTTACAACCCTTAATTAATACATTGGTATTACAAAATTAAATATTTTAAATTTGAAAATGCTACATAAATTTGGGATTGGGAGTGAAAGAATTTTGAGCATTTAAAAGTTATTTGAACATAAAAGATTAAACTCTTTTTGCAATAAAAAGAGTAGAAAACTCCATCAGCTGATGACTGACCATAAAGTGTGTATGGACCTGTTTTGGAAGCCGCAATGGCATGCTAAGAGTGTGTAACAATTACGATAAATGAGTTACGATGGTGATCTTTTATATGATCTAAGGGACGTCAGAGTGGGGAAGGTATTGTCTCGTCGTTCGAACAAAGTTAGGCCTTTTGGTCAGATTCTTCATTTATTTGCATTGCAGTTGCAGGCCTCTGCCCTGTTCCGGCGTTCATTTTCTAACATTGAACAATGTCATAACAAGGGAAAATGCATTACAAGGGAGAACTCTGAGAAACTTGAAATTATAATCATATTGTCCCTCGCGTTTGATATGCAAACAATCAATACACCACACACTAATAGTAGCAGTAGTAGATCCTGATTCTGATTTGCGGGATCCACATCAACCCAACAACCAAAGCCTAAGACCTAAGGGTTGTTGGCCTTACCCATCTCCCTACCCCAACAACTTCCTTCTCACACCCAGCTTCTTTTGTCTGTCACACTGTGATTCACACCAACTCATACACATACACACAAACTCATCACTGGATCTGGACTGCTTCACTAGGCAGGCAGCATCCTCATAAAGTTACAATTTTTTCACTTGCTATTACATATTTATATATATAGATATATATATATATATCTCAATCCGATTTTCAAGTCATTGATTTCCCATTTACCGTCATGGGACATAAGCTAAAAATGTGAATAAGGGAAGCAGAGACCAAAAATCTCTAATCCCAGATAGGGTGGCAAAAAGAGCCAATCACAACTGCCAGCTACTCTTCTCTCAGCTTCAGTCAACATGGAATAGCTTCTTCTCTACAACACTCTACTCTCTAAAAGTAAACCAAGCGTCTGTACAAAAATGCTAGATCAGTGGCGTCCAGCTAGATCTCCCATTGCCTAATTAGTGGTTTAAAAATGATTGTAAGTATGTAAGTTGTGAAACTTTGTAAATCATAACTTGGTAACTTGTAGCGGTCAGTGAAGGACAATCCTTTGATGCTTTGTCTCTACCGACGAGTCAAAGCCACCACAGAGAACCCTCTTTCTGTTGCATCCATTGACGGTATTGGGGAACGAGTCTTGGTGGAGGAGTTGTGGCGGAGGAGATGGTGGTGAAGGGATGGTGACTGGTGGGATCTCAAAAGAGGGTGGTGGAGGGTGTCTCCATTCTGGAAGTGGTCCGGCCAAGAGCAGAGTTTTCAAGAGTGGACCAGCTTTCATCACTGCTTGTAAAAGCTTTCCCTTTTCAGGCAATGGCTTTTCAGGCACTATCCCTACTGTTTGCTGAGTCACAGTTTGGGGTACCAATTGTGGTATTGAAGTAGCTGGGAATTCTTGAGGTTGTGGAATTGGGTCAATGACAGGAGACGAGACAATGCTTTCTTCACAATCTGATGACGAGAAGCCATTGTTGGAGTCAATCCTTTTTCTGGGTTCATCTTCAATGCTTGAAATCCCAGAGAGAGGAGCATTTTGTTGTTGCTGCTGTTGCTGTTGGAGCAAAAGCTTTTCGAACACTAATCTTTGGCATTTCTCTTGCGTCTCATCTCTTTCTTTCATGGTTTTGGTTAGTAAATCTTTGAGGTGTATCAACTGGTCATCCCTCTTTCTTAGCTCTTCTTGAGCTGCTAGCCTTGTTTGCTCAAGCTCCAGAGTTGTATACAGAAGGGACTGTCTCAGTTCCTCCATAGTCTGCATTAGTCCCAAAAATGAGCATTTCCAAGCACAATTAACCACTTTAACACCAAAATTAGAAACCATGTTTTTGATAGCAGAGTTGTACAAGTAAGAAAATGGCAGTCAAAGACATGTCTAACCTTTCCTTGGCAATAGTACCAACTCAGGATGGAATTTCTCTGGTTCTCCATGCTTCAACACTTGGAGCTCGTGGACTAAAGCAAAACGGTTTAAAGACACAGGACGAGAGCAATGGAAGATGGGATCATGGGGGGTTTTTGAGTGGTTTAGGTAGCTCTTATAACAACTTGCTAGCGGCTACTGTTTTCTTTTTGTGTGTTCTCTGTTGCTTTTTCTTAGTAGGTATTGGACAAAAGCAGAAAAGCCCAAAAGTCTATCAACGCCAATTTTTTTCCCTATATCTTAAGATTTTCTCTCTATCACTGACTGTGAGTCAGTATTTTGTACCGAGCCTACTGTTCTATGTACAAACTAGAACAAAGAATCGGATATTAGCGGTAAAAGCGGGTAGAGACCAGACAGTGACCAGACCACTCCTCTTTGTTAAATTTAACACAGAGCTAACTGCCAAGGCTATGCGTATACTTTTCTCGCCAATATCTTATCTTGAATAAGAAACTGCGCTAGTGCTGTTACCTTAAAACATGCAAATGTTCTTTACGCTCTGGTTAATGTTTGAACATTAACAACTTGTGAAATATTATGGCATGCTCTATGCTTCCAAGAATATCGATTCGTATGATCAACTAAAGATGTTACAGACTATTGAAGCAAATAATAATAATAATATGAAACACACCATTGAAGCAAAAAAGGAAATAATATGAAACTCTTTGTTGATAATATAGGAATCTGTTTCTCTAGAACTCATTGGCTTAAAATAAATTACTTAATAAATCATTTGCTTAAAATTAGAAATTTTAATGAATTTTTACTTTAAGTGTTTATCTCTTATAAAGTTTAAGTTAGTTGCAATATTTGTTATTAGAATAATGCAGTTTTTAATCTACATTGGAGTTTAATTATATAAACTAAGAAATTGTATTATACAAAATTGTTAAACATCAAATATTGTCTTGAAGTTAAAGAAAGCAAGAAATTTATGATATTGGGAAGAATTGATTTATTATTCCCTGCCCATTAGTTTGAGAGAATGAAAGCTTCTAATAATTATTTGAGTATTCAAAGTTTATAGTTTTGCTTTTAAAATTGAATAAAATTTTCAATTTTACTAAGAATTAAAAAGTATATAATTATTTTTAAATATAATAATAAATTAATCAATTTATAAAGAGCGAGTCTTAGAACAACTAGTAAGGTTACTCCTTTATAACTCAAATATCACATATACAGGTCACGGAATCATTAAGGTTTGTTGACTTTTTCTCTAGAAATTGTAAGTGAAGTTATTTGCACACTTAAAAAACAAAACTTAATTCTTTGCTCTAATTGTGCAGGAAAGTGGTTGTAAAATGTTCATATTTATAATTTTGCGAAGACAAATTGGTTGTCTTGGGATATTTAGGAAACAAAATGACTAGCATGTCTTTTTTGACAAAATTACACCCACCCATAAATAATTTAGAAATGATAAACACATTAAGCACATCTCGTGGGTCTCATTTTTGACCTGGGGACTCTCTCTCCATCACGACATTATCAACTATTGTTATTTTTATATCCATTCTATCTTTATTAAAAGGAATCACTTTAATTCCTTTTCATTCACTTGTGGCAGATGGGATACAAATAGTTCCATTGGTCAGAAAACAGAGCTGGTAACCAAACTTTCCCACCAATATTTTGCTCAAAGAAAGGAAATGGACCCATTTTGAACATTTAGTTCTTCCCTTTAGGAAAGATGGAGGCTTCTCTTTGACTAACGTAGGAACTCATTCAATTTATCGTCTCTGTATTTCTATTAGATGCATAAATAAAACTATGAAAACGGGTTTGGAACATTGACTAGGAGTAAGATAAACTAAGGGCATGCATCAATTTTCCTAGGGTAACTTTCCTTCTTTTTATGTTCAATTATTTTCTTATGGAGGTACAAAAATAGAATAGTAAAGTCCAAACTAATCATCCAACCAAAATGTCAAAGAAGAATAAAATGGGCGCCGCGCCTTTATGTCCCATCCGAGGTTCGGTTCTGCTTTGGCTTTGTATGTTCATACATCATATGTAGCGTCGCCGCTTTATCAAGTTAAACCTGCATACAAGGTGAGTTACCCTAGGAAAACCTAGAAGTAGGCGACGGGCAAAGCTTGTCCAAACAGTTTCGTCCAAAATGCTCTCACTTGGTTACAAAAACCAATTAATTATAGCACGATTAGCGAGAGAAATGCTGTCAAATATTTTCAAGAGTAGCATGTTCTTAAATAAACATGGTTGGTATAACTATTTCAGTAACTTTTATTCTTTAATCAGAGGTTTCAAGTTTAAGTTTTGAAAATGGGAAAATTTATTTGGCCAACACTTTATTCCTTACAAATTGATCCGGTGCGAGCGGGGATTAGTTTGGATATAGATGATTTCAAAATGTCTTCCCATAATTGAGACCCTTCTAAAACACCTAATAAGCTAAAAAAAAGAATAATCTGTCCATGTTATAATTTTGTTTAAATAAGTTATTTGTTTCCTTCTCCTAACATTAAATGTACTGCCTATGGTTGGTTCTGTTATGTGGTAGTTCTTTGTCTTTTTAATATTGTCTATTTTTCTTCATGGATACGCCCTCTCCAATGAGTTGTGTTTTCTGCGGTAGTATATCTGCTGGTTTCACCCTGATGGTAGTAGGGCATCTAAGATAGCAGGCGTGGAACAGTAAATTTTAGGCATTAGGAGGTAACCCTCCTATAAACTTATGTCATTCTTGGAGCCGCCTAACAGGTATTCTGTCACTCTCGAACTTGTCTTTTCTTGCAGAGAGCCATTGATAGACCGTTTACTTCTCCCACAAGTCTTCTTGTTTTAGTTTAGTGTGTAAAACGCAGTCTCTTTTCCAATTATTTTTCTTTCTATCTCGCTTTTCTTATCCCTCCTACACCCTTGCTTGCTTACCCATTCTATGACTTGGTTTATATTTCTTAATGAGCTCAATTACCGTGATCCAGCTTTGCTTTTATCCCTACGAAGCGCCCCTCTAGTATTAATCCAGAGGACTCTTTTAAGTTTGGACGCGTTGATTTCTCTTCAATTATTACTGTTTAGTCCTAGTCCTCGAACAGTGTCTAGATAGTGTGTGTAAGTATCTATATTTCTGGAGGTATTTATATATATATTTATACCTGTATTTGTGCTTGATAAAAATCTTTTGTATATCTATATCTTTTTATTTCCATATTTTTCCATTATTATCTCATGTGCCTGTGAGTCTACCGAAAATAGCCTCTCTATTATGTAAGAGTAAGGCTGCGTACTATCAGACCTCTCCAGACCTCGCGTTATTGTGAGATTTCAAACTAGGTGATGATGATAAAGAAGAAGAATTTATTAATATTAAATAAAACAAAAATTATTGTTTCAATTTTGTGCTCTTCTACACAACCTATCTGCCGCCATCTCTTCAGTGGCAGTTTGCACCTTTCCAGACTCCCAGCAGACAACCATTTTAAAGATGTAATAATCATAACAAAAATTGCTACTGATTTCTCGAAATAGAGCCATCCAATATGCTTTTCAAATCTCTCAAGACCTACGCAGTCAGTCTCATGCTTTTCTTTGAATTTCCCACCCTCTCCTTCTGTGGCTTCCTCTAATTCCCATCTGCCGCTACCTCAATTGCTCCACCTCTTCAAGACTAGATTTTTCTTCACATTAAGCACTCCCAACCTTTTTTCTAATTTGTTCAGTGCTCTCAGAAAATGGGATACTCATGTTGGTTGTCCCCGGTTTAGAGACAAGTATAAGGATAATGTAACTACTTCCGGGTTTAATGGGGTCATCGTCTTTACAAGAATGTTGTGGTGATTCCACTTGTTGTCAATTGAACATGTTAGCATATTGCTCAAAAGGTGAACCGGCATTCCTGATAATTTGGACAATTTATATTCTTGTAGGCGTGGGTTGAACTATTTGTAGACTAAATCTCTTGTTCCTGCTGATAGACCTGATGCTTCATTGTTCGAAACGAATACATCTCCACTTCGGGTACTTGAATTACTTCTGCTCATCCAATATAAATAGTAATAAAGTTTTAATACTAGTAAATAGGTTATGCGTAAAGGAGCAAAAAATTCAAATGGGTAAGGTTTATTATTTCAATTTTTTTTACTTAATATTAATTAATTATTTAAGCAAAATTGTAACACGCAAGTCTCATTCCACCCGTTATTTTAAATGTCCAAAAATATAGGATTAATTCTTTTTATAATTAATCCTATATAATAAATATTAATTTACAAAATTTTTACTTATATAAATCTTATTTTTAATAAAAATATAATAATCTATTATTCATATTTATTAATAAATATTGTGCAAAAAATTAGAATAAAATTAGTTAGTTAGTTGATTTATAAAAATAATTGATCTTTTAATATTTAATTATGACTAGTAATAAAAGTGTAAGCACATAGATACACTCAAAAAATGAAAAATCAATCAAATTTTGATTTTTACTTTAAAAATACATCAAAATTAAGAAACAAAAATATATAAGTAAAACCAAACAATTCTTTAACATTAAAACTATTTCATATTTTTTCAATTCATTATTCAAATTCTTGTCACCTTATAATAATGAACATCTTTGTTTAAAATTTTCATAGCTGTTTATAATTTTGATTTTATATATAATTTTATGAACATTTATCCTTTTTTTATAATAAGTCAAACTTAATATGTGCTTTATGATCTAAACAAGACACTTTACAATCATTTTTAACGAAAATTTTGAAGATTCTAAATAGTATTTAAAGTCAACCTATTTTGTTTATTTATTATTAGCTAATTATATATTTTTATTTCCCTTAGAACTTGAATGGTAGAAGTTAAGAAGTGGAAAATGCTCATCGAGCCAAATGCTTGATGGTGTCATTGCTATTTTTATAATTGTGAAAGAATCCCTTTATCCGTGAAGTCAAACGGGAAAAAGAAACATATATAGCTTGATTAAAGAGTAAGGCTGCACTGTCTCAAGCATGTAATAAAGTAATAATGATCGTGATACCGTAATAATAGTCGTACAAATGCTATTATAGTAATTAATATAATCATTGTTTTAATTAGAAAATAATATTTTATAAAAAAATCTCAAATTTTACATTATATTAAACAGATGAGTTTTATTCTTTCATTGAATATACAAATCTTTATAAAAAAAAGTGACCTTAATGCACACAAAAAAGATATCATTATGCGATTAACTTTACCTAACAGACACATATATATGTTTATATATATAGTCATTATATTAACTAAACATCATGCTCACTCACCAATACATTAAATAAAGGATTAAGCGTTTTCTATAATTGGGACCCGTTTTCTCATTTTTGTTTATATTAAATAAACATGCCCCAATCTATATATGTCCAAGGCTATGATCTGGTTGGCAACACTGACAACAATATACCATGGGGAACAAAACAAACTAATTAATTTAAACCCACAACACGCTTGCTACATTATATATGAACCAAAGGGATGAATAAATATGATTGCGCAACAAGACTGCAATTTTTGGATTTGGTCGGCCAATACGGATAAGGTTTTCAGTTAATGCTGTACATGATATCCCAAAACTGACTAAATATTCATTTTGTAGCAAACATATTTTTATGTTTTCACATAAAATGAGTATTCCGAATTAATAAAGGAAAGGGGGCACTCGCCCTTTTACCAACCATAATAATCTCTTTACATATTCGAAAGTAACAAATATATAAATTACGTTTGGAAAATGTGTCCCGCATCTATTCCTTATTTTTATTGGTCATATTCGTCAAAGGTAAATCTAAAGTTATAACGAACTTGGTAAAGTAACTAACGAATTTCTTTTATGACAGTTGAGAGAATCGAATCGAATCGAATCGAATCGCTCTCAAGCATGCAGATCTTCGCAACTACTACTCTAATCCATGTTGTGCTTCTTTGAATCTTTTACGCCGTATGATGCCTTGTAGGCTTTGTTTAAGACAACTTGCGAGGAGTGGCACTGCCCTTTCTTTTCTTTTATGAATCTCTTATAATACTATAACTTACCTTTCCTTTCCTTTCCCTAAATTAGCCCAGTACCTCGTTATTATGTTTTTTTGTCATTAACATATGTTTCCTTTTATTTTACAATTTTTTTATACACAACTTAGCATCATAACATCAGCAATATCCCCTTCACCCAACTCGAACTTCATGTCACGAGCTAGATACAAAGCTTTCAAGTTGGCATGTGCGTGTGATTGATTTCACTTTGAACCCACATAAAATTGGAAAGAGAATAATGTTGATATTGAGAATCTAAGATCAAATCAATATTTAACCCGTTAACCATAAAACTAAATGCATATCAAATCAAGTTGATGGCTAAACATTCTGTAGTATTTGTATCAATAATATGCATGCAATGCATAGAGCACAAAGAATGATACACGGATCCATGTGCAATGTTACATCAAGATTAGAATATCTTATTTAAATTAGCACTAACTAAAAAGAATTATAGCCCCTATGCCGTGCTTTGAGATGAGACCACAAATTAGAAAAACAAAAAACAAAAAAGAGAGTAGGGACCCACCGTCTAATACCTGTCGGAGTGGACCTAGATAATCATGGATTCGGACTTTTGGTTAAGCGTGTGGGGTCCATGTAAGAATCAAATGGTTAGGGATGTGTTTTTGTTTGGGGCCCACTATGAGGGTCTTTTAGTCTTTAAGGTGGGCCCTCGATTTCCATCTAAAATCATGTCATGCTCTTTGAAGATCTTTGGAATCCCAAGTGCCAATCCAATCACCTGTTATACAAAAAGTTAAAGCCCCCACAAAACCACGGCTAATTATCAATTATTTGATAATTAAAATAATAATGGCAGCAAGCAAGCATTCCCTTTGAAAGAGATCTCTTATTCTTTAGCGTCTGTAATAAACATAAATAGGTTTAAAAGTTTTCTTTAGTATAAACTTTAGTGCAACATTTGCAGTTTCTTTCTTGTACTTTACTAGTTGTGATGTATGCATATACAAATACACTGTGGAAGATTGTTTGAAAATTATCGTAAATGAAACGTATAAGTGATGCTTCATAAAATATAATAAATAAATAAAAAGTATTAGAATTAATTAAAAGACTAGTATAATTAACTTGTTGTATTAGTCATTTAGTTACTAGGATGTGTTTTGTAATGGTTAAGATCGAGTAGAAGGTGTTTTGTGGGTGGGATAAAAGAAGCAATAATGGTGTTAATAGATCATGAGGTCTTTTATTAGATACAAACAAAATTGATCAATCACAGTAACGAAATGTATTTTTAACACTATAATTAGGGATAACATGGGAATCCTGCATTGTGATTTTGTACTATTATTGTATTATTGCTAATAGTTTAGTGGTAAATTATTGGTGATTACATGCATTAGGAACCCGTAACATTATACTTTTAATGGAGTTTTTGTATACCACATGTGAGGATTGGAAAATGACATTAAACTTAAAAGCTAAGTATTTAGGTTAAATACAAGAGGAAAATACTAACAGCTTTATAAGAATGACAAGAATATCTTTACGAGAGATTCTTTATCTATCATCATAGTACTTCAAAGTTTTATATTGCTGGCTATGTTCTCTTTGCTTAGACTCATATTATTGCTTAAGTTTGGCTAACTTAAGGATCACATTAAAAAACTTAACTAATCAAGTAAAATTTCTTTACTTAGGCTCTTCCACACCTCTATAAGTATCTCATTAAGCCCTATTGCCTACTCTTCATCTTCCTAACTATTTTTTTTATGTATTTATTCCCTTGTAATATGTTAATAACAAGTAAAGGTGCGATATTTTCGAACTAGCTAAGATCACCTAAATAAATGTTATCCTTTTCGCCTTCATTAAAAAAGCTATAAAAGTACTTCTATCATCGCCTCTTGATGTCATTTTAAGCTAAGAGCACTTGCCTTGTTTCATCATTTATATAACGTAACTTAATCTAAGTCTATCGCTTTTCATTCTTTCACTCTCACCAACTTAAAAATATCATTTTTTTCTATTTTTAATTTTGCAATTGTTGGTATAGTTTTTTGTAAGCTCTACCTTTAGCTTTTACTAAAATATATTGGCAAAATATATTACAAGAGGTAACTCATTAGGATACACTACCGATCACTCAGTGAGAGAACATGAAACCAAAACTTTACAAAATACATCCTTAGATCTTATAAAAGTGACTTAGTTTGCTCATTGAATAAATTTGAAATAATTATCAATTTGTGAAGTTAAATATTCTCCTGAATTTGAAACGATTAGCCTCTGGGAGTGAATTTCACCCTAAGAAACAATTTTATTGCATGTAACTGTTTTATCAATGGTCTCATGTACAATATTAGAAAAGTGGTTAGCTTGCATCCATCAAACGTACTGGAAGATGCCTACCAAATAGTCGAAGGTGTTGATAAATCCAATAAGAGTCATACAAATGATCACATAATTCAAACTAAACCATTATCATAAGCTATGTCTTCAAGCAATAATGTAAAATTTGAAATTGTTTGTAATAGATGGCAACAAACTGAGTAGAGTTCGAGGCATATATACACAACCCAAAGCTCAGTGAAGGTTAAAGCATTTGGCCTAAACCTGATCTTAATCAAGATTTCATTTTAATATAATATACAAAACGATGTCATTTTATTACATATATAAAACAATATCATTTTATACGTAAAAGAAGTTTGAGTTTTGAGCTAAGCTCGAGCTCATGAAATTTTTTTAAAAAAGTTTAAGCTTAATACACGCTCAACTCGGGCCAAGCCAGTTGATTTCATCTAGAGCTTAGCTTAGGCTTTTTTTTTCCATCCCTAGTTGGCAAGGAGTCTAGAATTAATAAGTCTAAACATGTTGCTTTTGTCATTAAGCATAAAGTCAGAAATGCATTTGTTATTTGTCATAAATGTCACCAAAAGGGTCATATTGAAATTTTTAATCCTCCAAATGCATTAGCTTTAGAAATTAAGTTGTTTAAAGATTGAGGAAGACCAAATTGTTGACCAATAGATTATTCTGGTGACGAAGATGATCTTAATGCAAGTTTTTAGGATAATGACTGTCTTAGTATTGTTAAATGTATGTCATCTGCTTTCATAGCTAATGAAAATTAATGCACTAATATGTTCCTCTTTTTATTCAAAGCAGAGATAGGAAGCGTAATCTAGTAATCGATGGAGGTAGCCTAATATATGCAAATTTTAAAAATGTTATTAGTTTATTAAAATTGAAAGTAGAACCATATCGACATCCGTTTAGGACAACATGGGTGAATATGGCTACTTTATCTATCTCAGAAAGATGTATAGTTTTTGTTTTTTTGGACTTTATAAAGATGACATATATTGTGAGTTTTATTTACAGATGTTACTGATGAGAACGTTGGAAGATGGAAAAGATCCAATTCGAAGCCTAAACAAGATATCAAGCACAAGTTCAATAGTGCTTACTTTTACGATTACCAATTGGTTATTAAGACAAATATCAGGTATTAGTAGTCTACTATAAGTTATTATTAAAAGTCGTATAAATTCTTAGCAATAAAAGTTTATTATAAGTTGTATTTAATATCTTATTGAAGCTTTATAAATAGAGCCTTGTACTAAACTATAGAAATATATATCTTAGATGATTATGAATTGAATACTTTTGAAATTTTGTTCTTTGCTTATCTTTTTTATGTACGTACCTGAATTGCATTTTTTTTTTACATGTAGTTAGCAAAGTAATTTTATAAAGAATTTATAAATAATATTTGAATCGATCTCATCACTTAATTATGAGTCGTTAGTGCGTTAAATAGTTTATTTAAGACACATTATTTCAACAATTTATCGGTATGTACTCAAAAAATATTTTGTCCAAGATGATTAGTCCGAACCAACTCATGTACAAGTTAGGCAAGTGTCTGATCTTTCACCTTCAAGTGGAATTATAGTAAAATATCGATGTTACAGAGTTTGGTCGAACTCGAACCTAGTTTGATTAATGTCTGACTACATCTGTCTCGATGGCATTGACATTAGGTAGATACAAGCAGTAGTGCAAAGTTGAAAAGGCAGAACTTTGTTGCGAAATGTCTTCGTGCAGTACAAACAGACGTAGAATTTATAACAAACATTTTAAATTCGTGTCTTTTTCTTTTTCTCAATTTTAAAATTTCAGTTAAATCAAAGATTTTAATTGTCCGTGTCGTGATCATTTAACGCGGTTTTGTGTCTGAAAGTCCATATAAAACGACAGACTGCTTTGTCGTGTTTCGGTGCAAGCATGTGAAGTGATTCTGATTAGTAGTTAATGTTGGTTGGAGATGGCCACTTGACTTGGCCTATGATAGCCCTTTACTTTGGCATTGATTTGAAAGGGACGTTTTGATTGTTTTTTTGGGGTTTGGGAGACACCATATTTTAAAGAGCAGAGCTCCACAAGTTTCTCTATCGGCATTCCAATTCCATGTCCATATGGAATATAAAAGAGCTTTCTTTTCATGGGTTCATTGCCTAAGAAGCTTGGGCCTTTGCAAGGAAAGTTCCACTTCGGCCTATGGGTCTGATCCCCATTACTAAATATAGCGGGCCAACCATCTTATACTATATTAGATGGCAAGCTTACAAAACAAACTCGCAGCCAATAATAATAGTATTTCAGTGATGTTATACATAGAAGAATTACAAACAGCAATTGCACGCAGGTGTCCTATTTGATGTTCTGCATGATGATGATGATGATGATGATAGTTTGTGATCACTCTACTCTGCGCATTTTGACATTAACTGGCACTTCCTTGTAGGATTGCACCTTCACTGCAGCTTTCCGTAATGGTCTTCCTATTGAAGACCTTTGTGTCACTTCTTTTTCATTTCTCTGATCCCAATTTCCTTCTGTTTCCACAGATGAATTAGACAAAGATGTACCATCTTGTTTTGGATTATCAGCAAGTGGCTGAGTGTCTGGAAATTTGGCATCTTCAATCTCAAACAAGTCCTCTGCAGGTTCCCGCTCTTGAGATTTAAATCTAGCTGATTGCCGTCTCAAACAACGTCTGCATAATATGGTAAAAGCAGGCTTAAGCAACTAAGAGCAATAGATACTAAGGCTGAACAATAACTTTGGAATTCTGAAACAGGATAAAAGATGGCAAAATGTCCTGAAAAGTGTATAGTCTGCTAAAGATGAAGATTCTCAGAAAATTTTAGGCACAACCAATACGCACATATCTACTTGCATTAGAAGGAAAGAGTGGGTGTCCCGAGAAACCTTTTATTCTCTACTTTCTCCTTCTCTGTGCCTTGTCGTTGTGTAGTAGAAGGGCCCATAGCTGCAAAATATTTAAAAGGAGATTAGCAGAGGTGAAATAAAGCAGTAAACTTTCAGATTTAAGTTTCCTGGTTGGAGTGAATACATTGACTTCTAGCAGTTCGCCTTCTGTTGCGGCTAGAAGTTTTGGCATCATTCTTAACTTTACGAGAGCAATCTGCTTCTAACTTCTCCCCTTCCTTGAGGCAATAAATGTCAATGAGTTAAGTCCTATAACTTTTTGGAAACAACATGCTTTCAGCATAACAGAATATCAAGAGACTAACCGGTGTGCAAGATTTTTGACAATTGGCATCTCCTCTTCCCTGCACAGGAAGTTTAGCAAATTAGCAAGCCCTTTCTGTTCTCCAATTCTCAACTTTCGCATCTTACCGGATATCCGATTCCCAAATCACCTCTAAAACCTCTTATTAATTCTCATTATCTCTAAAGATGCTCTAATCTAAGACTACTGACGAGATTAGTATTCTGTGGGAACATTTCAGACCTGCAGTATTTCTTTTTGCTTCAAAGCACTCTTAGGTTCTTATTCTTATATGCTGTTATATGCTGCTGAATGAACAACCAGACAAGTTAGGCTCCATTTATCTCCGAGAAATTTACTGGTTAGGCTGTTCCCATCTAATTGATCTGGATACACTGCGTCGTAAGAACCCATTGTGTGTTGTGAGACTTAGGTCTCTCATAATACTACCTGGATTTAAGTGATGCTTCGAAACAAGTTGGCATGGTACACGAGACTGTTGAAAGCACTACCACGCTTTGAAAATTGCACGAGGATGATAATGCATATATAGTTCCCTAGAAGATTAGTTGGTTCAGATATGCAAAGAACGAGTCAATCAGCTCATTGGTGATTAGTCCATATGGTCATGGTGGTCAATCAGCCCGGGCTTGAGCAAGGGTAGGAAGGACACCTGTACAAGACTCACTCTTAATATGCCCCTATTTTATATCATTTTGCTTTTTATGAGGGTTCATTCTTAACACACATAAAGAACAAAAAAAAGTAAAATAGGGACCCATTTTTTTACTTTACCCAAGGCGCTAGGGACGCCCTGTAGTCAATATCTATACATTTTCAGCTTTTGCAAGTTTTGGATGAAATTAAGAAATTTCTTGTATTCGTGTATTCAGATAATCATAATGTGAAAACCAAAACTAACCTGTAGTTCCGAATTCTTGGCTTTTAGTAAGGCATCCTTCAGCACAAGTTCATGTTGTAGTGCCTTCAGCTGGAACAAATACAGCAGATATTTGAAATCGGAAAAAGAAGAAGCGAACGATTCCACAAACGGGAAAGACTAGAGGCGCATTAGACAAGAACGTCGAGTTAATCTAAAACACACCTTTTCTCTCCCTAAGTTAAGCTCCTGAAAAACATAGCAACCCAATCAGAATCGTTTGGAACAGATTTCAGAAACCAAACCCATAATGAAGTTTCATAGTCAAAGAGAAACAAACAGCTAGAATATGGCTATTTGATTGAGCTAGATTCCAGTTTTGCAGCTGCAACTTCTGATAGTTCATCCGCAGGTTCCGCAATTCATTTCCACTCAATTCTATGATCTTACTGTGTCACCAGAATCAAGGAATCCAAGTCCAACCAAATATAAACAGCTAAGTTCCAACTTTAGGAATGTAGCTGAAATTTCCACGAGTTAAAATGAATTGAAATCGATTTCCAATTCTTTCGTTTATCGGAAAAAACTCTAAGAAAGAAGAAACAAAAATCCAACAGTAGCAGACAATCCAAGGATACTTCCTCTCTTCAATAAGTTTCACCAACGTTGCCTTTTCCTGTTTACCACCACCCACAACAAAATAACAAATAATGCAAGTGTAAGAACAGCCGGGTGTGGATGCAGAAACAAAAGAACACATCTTTAGCACTAAAATTACATAAAACTGCTGAAAGCATAACAAATTTAGATAAACTGCTGAAACTGAAAGCATGACAAATTTAGATAAACCCAATTCGCATTATTTGAATAAAAAACGAGAATGAAAATTATACCCTGAGAAGCTTATTGATGAAGTCTTCATTGGAATTAGAAACTTGAGTCTCCTTTTCCTCAATCCCACACATTTTGGGCTGCGCCTGAGAGTTGGTTATGTCAGACAGCCTTTTCCTCACTATGCTACCAAAAGATGATCTCTTTGCCATTCTTTGACCTTTCATGTTTATCAATTCGTATTGGAACTTGGAAGAAAACACAATAACCGTACGCGGTGAATCAAAAAGCAAGTTTCGTGAACACCAAGAACAGTAGTGCGGTTGCTAGAAGAAAATTGGGGCTACCTAGAAACCGAAATGGTCATTACAAACCGGAAACGCTGAAGACTTGGGAGCAGAAAGTGTTATGTGGAGGGAAATGGACTAGAATTGCCGTTGCATTTGAATTAAAAGGTTGATTCAGAGAGAGTTTTGAGAGATAGTAAGGAAAGGAGAAAAAAGGAGGCAAAGAACTAAAGAAGATTCGGACTCGAAGTTTAAAGCGTTAACGGCTTCCCGAAGCTAAGCCTAAGCCTATGGATCTACCCGAACCTCATTTTAAATTTCCTAACCTAGAAGACTTTTCTTCTTCCTCGTTAAAATTTTCTGGTTTTCTGCCACTGGATTTTGCTCCACGTTATATATATCTAACAAAGTAAATGTCGTCCAAGCTGTTGCTCATCAGCAGGCAATGTAAATATATATACTTATACATCCACGAATGGGGGATTTCTCGTTATAATGCTCAATTACAATCTCCGTTGAAGAATCTTTAGTAAAGGCATACGTGTGTATATATATGTTCAAACTTCCACGACTGTGAGATCAGTAGTACATCAGCCAGGGATGGTGGAACCCCAATCACAAGCCAAGTAAAATCTTTGACCGGGAATATATTGTCACAGACCCAAAAATAAAGTCAGGAAAGGCAAAGACCAATTTTGTAATGTTACATAGAAATGTCACGTAGGGCACAACATATGCCAGTTCGTAACTGTGACCTGCCAACGTGTTTCACTTTTTGTATGTAGTCTTCATTCATTCACCCCAAAAGCGCAGCATTTGGTGGTTTTCCCGGAGCACATATTCTCCACTGATTCATCAGTACTCATTTCCTTTCTCAACCTGTGAGATCATCTACCTTTCGTCTCAGGATCAGAAGAATTATACAGCTTGATTAGTGCACATTGCGTACATATTTACCGGGCACCGACACCCAGAAAATGATAATGCTGACTTTATTTGATTTTGTGTAGGTACTTCCTACAAAATTCACCTTCTGCTCTCATGTAGACAATATGAAGCTCTAGTGCGAATCTGAAATTTGGTAAGAAATTTTAGCAATAAAAATCAAACCGAGTTGATAAAGAAAGCATTTGACAGCAAACCTTAGATGCATAAGGCCGCAAATCTGTGCTTGTGATGTGGGAAGAACATTGGCGCAGATAAACTCCCCACATTTCAAAAATAATTGGCCTCTCTTTTAAAATAGGATTAGACAAGAGCCAATTTTCCGTCAAAACGAGGCAAATATAAGCCTTGAAAAGATCACAATTTTTGTCTTTCACATCAATGGAAATGAGAGACCTCAGAACCTCGTCCTCATTCGGAGCCTGGGTAATATAACACAAATCATTCTAAAAGCTGGAATTCAATTTGGATTGAGGCATGCAGGGTTAAAATACAATAGTATAGCTCATGCGATCAGTTCATATTTTGGCTGAAAATAATTAACAAGGACTTGGGATGTGCGCACATTTGTAAGGTTACATGTTTGATGCCCATAAAATGATGCGAAGGATATAACTTAATCAGAAGAGGAAACACTGAGCAGTATACATCAGTCCATAGAGTTGCCCTCTAATACAACAGTATAAGTTATGCAGGCAACAAACAATAATTTTCACTGAACCTATAAATCAGTACAATCCATGATTAGATATCAGTAAAAATATGGAGTTCGTGAAACAACACCACATAATAATTAGGAGAAACCACTTTTTTCCATTAACAAACAGTATATCATCCGTGTTATTAGGATCCAAACGATTTGAGCACAATCAATGTTAGTTCACTGAGCTGCATTAGCAGTGCGTGCAATTTTCCAAACATGCTTACTGAGTTTCTGCACGTATAGCCTATGTCTACAAGCTAACTGCTTAAGAATCATCGCTTTTATAATCTTAAGATAACCAAACACTTTTAACCAAAAAGGGTGTCATTTGAAATAGTATTGAAGACAACAATAAGCATTGCCACTAAACCAGCAGAATTCTGACAATCAGAAGTGAATAGAGAACATATATATGTAAATAAGACACAAGATTAGATCTGCCTACAGAATGAATCTACAACAATAAAGAAAAATGAATCCCAATGTGTGCTAAGGGAGGAATTCCATCTTTTACCTTATTATCCAAACAGACAAGCAGCACATGATACGAAACCACATATCTCAGGTGATTGCTACGAGTACTTATTTCTGAGATACATTCCACTGCTCGCAAGCAGCTTAAGTCCCTGGGGAGTCTGAACTTGGGCAATAGCATGAATAAGATGAGAGAAAGCTGAAGAGTATTTAAGGGATATTTATGTAATATGAACTAAAAGCACTAGAGGAGTCTTGAGGTTGGCAGTGGAAAGCTTTGTCTCAATATTTTATTTCCAAGACAAAGATTCTAGATGTTTTCAACAAATTCCTTTCGGTCAACTCTGCTAGGAATCCAGCTGACATGACAAAAACTGGACCATTGATTGAGATTGACACATCAACTGAAGTGAATACCGAGAACTGCAATTGTATTGTTTAAAGAATTTAAGCAATCAAATAGGAAAGGACTAAAGTATAAGGGTCAAATGGCGTTTATCCCTTGAACTATGCTTACGTCCTTCCAACTTTATATGTGCATAACATTTATGTTCAATAAAAGGTTATGATACAAACAAATTGGAAGCAAAACCCATCAAATTCAAACCTGAAGCAAACTGAGCTCCCTTGTGAACAAAATACAAAGAGCAGCACTCCTAGTGGAATATGGAAGAACAAATAGAACAAGATGAAAAGTTGTGTAATTGCATAACTAAATCGTAATTACCTGCAAGCAAGAGATTTTGCTATGTTTACACAGCTGGTACTCCACTCCTCATCTGTGAAGCAACTAATAACAGATTGCACGCATTCATACAACTGTATCAGCAGTCCTTGGAGCTGAGTATCTAAATATAGAAAAATAATGATCTCTAGTAACTCCTCAGCTTCTGACGTTGAAAAGGTTGGTAGCTTACTCCTGCCAACAGTAAATACACAAAACCTTATTAAAGAGCTTTTTAATCAAGCAGAGTTTTCATAGCATCTACAAGAAAAATAGAAATCACTAAGAACAGCATTTTATAAAAGCAGTAAAAGCTGGCATTCAAATGTTTACATCTCTAAGTTACCTTGCATGACAATACGCAGCGATAAATTTTATCCACGCACTGATGTTTTTAGGTGGTCCCCTGTCACCAGAATCTGAAAGCAAACTTAAAAGATGGTGAGAAAAACATTCCTGTAAATGGTAGATGAATCTTGAGAACATTCGCAAGTAAATGAATATGAAGTATGCATAGGAAATCTTATTATACTAGTCAATCCTTTCTTTGCAATCTGTTTTTCTAAGCCAAAATCAATCAAGATGAAAATAATATAGCAACCAAAATGTTACACAGAAGTATGTCCATTCATGACGTTGGTGTCGATTCTGGCTTTGACAGAACAGAACTGGTAAGTGCATGTGTTGCTGGTAAAAATCTACAAGATTGAAACATGTAGGGCAGCAAATAAAATATAAAAATGTAAGGCTGATATTTTGATATCATCACACAAGTTAGGCCTAAAGCTTTAATTAACAAATTGTGTAATATTTGCCACACCCACCAGGAATCAAAATTGATGTAGTCTTCTTATTATTCGGAGAAAAAAAATGATGTAGTCTTGAAACTATATCCAAAAAATATTTCTCTGATTAAGAGAAACACATTTTATACAACTAACTGCCACAAACATAAATCTTGTACCATGTCCAACTAAATATAGTGATAATAAAAGTTCAAGATTTTCCATGCTGGGGAAATGGCAAAACCTACATGCATAAAAAACATAGATTTGCTTTCCTACCAACAATTATGGAAAGAGAATTAGTTTCTTGAATTTTCAAAGTGAAGAATACTACACTAAACTCCAGTATTACTAGAAATATCTAAAGGCCAGAATGGAAACACAAAATGTCTCTCCTGTAAAAATTCCCTGCATTCCAATCATCACTCATTAATGGCAAGAAGCCATGGGAACTAACTTTTATTTACTGATTCTGCTGGTGAGGATATACTGAATAGAAATCCATATGTTTCAAGAGCTTTTTTCAGTTCAGAATGGCTAGGCAACCACTCAGTTGGTAATTTATGACCCTGATCAAGAAAAATAACAGATGAAACACAAATCATTAGTTGCCATAAGGTAATACAGTCATGATCAACTTCAGAATGGGTAGCAGTATTTGTATGATATGACATGGAAATCACCTCATTCTCAGGCGAAAGAATGGTGCACCAGAAACTACATGCTGCTGCCCTCAACTCATCATTTGGTGAATACAACACTGATATAAAGAAGCATAAGCACATGATGATAATTAAAACAAACAAAATGCACAAGTTATTACTAACACTAACTTAGATGGAAAACCCATTTGGCTATCGACTTTTCTACATGACCATGCAAGGAAACCAATTTTGAGAGCCATTCATTTAGTAATAACCCTCGGAGGAAAATTTCCCCTGCAATAACATACCAAAGAGGTTAACCGATATTATGTTGGTAAATAACCAGAAAATAAGTAAAATAATCATAGAGATATGGAGGTTTAAAGGGAGAAGGGCAGAGAAAGGCCTGTTTCTCCGTTGACTTCCAGTAGAGATTTGAACTTATCACTCTCAATGGACTGCAAAAGTGAACAACTTCTAAGCTCAGGAAAAGCCGCAGGTGGAGCAGTTTTCTGCGACCAAAAGGAGGAAAAGTATCCATGATTCAGGATGTAAATCTGCTATATAAATCTACCAAAATGCTAGAAGCAATCTTTAAATTGTCCTGCAGGCATGAATGTATTCATTCAATTAAACAGTACCCGATTCCCAAAAACTTGTATGCTCGCCGACGAGACCTCTTCCTCATCTCCGATTTTTTTCATCTACAACAAAAAGTTACAAAATTTAGTAAGAGTGCTGAAAGAAAAATAGAAATATAGTCAATAGAAGGTCTAATCTTGTAGAGCATGATGCCTGATAATGACATTCATCAATTTGTCGAGCGAGTAGAGCTTCTTTAGAACAATCGTCATCATCCGCATCATACTTCTTTCGAACCTTGGCTCGTTTACTCTCCCTCTCCATCACTTTGTTTTTCTCCCTATAGAAATCAGCCACAAGATCGTCCAAGTCCATAACTTTCTTCCTGTTTCGCATATCAAACACAGCAAACAAGTTGAATAAGTTTCAGAGTATTTGAAACTAATGATTTTAGTTGAAGAGGGGTAAAAGAAAGAAAAGACCTCTTCTGGGGAATGACAGGGCAACTGAGAAGCGGATCTTCAGTTTCGAAATCTAGAGGAGCGTCCATGTCAACCATCTTTCTACTTTCAATCTCACCCGAAGCAGTCAGTCTGAGTGCTACCGCAGGATTTGGGCGAAAAAGCGGCAATTTGGAAGCGGGACGAGCGGATATCAATTATGGAGGAATATAATACTATGGATATATGCAATAATTACTTTAGATCATTTATTATTCATTTTCAATTAAATTCTAAAATAATTATAAAATTTAAATAAATTCTTCATAATTCATAATTAATATTAAATATATAACATTAAATTAAATTAAATTATTCATGATTAGTATTATTATATACTTAGTTGATATAAAATCATATTATAAAAAATAAAAACTATTTTTATAATTTTCATAACTAAAAAATCAAAATTAAAAAAAGGACTTAAAATCCTAAATAAACAGTTTTTATTGAATTTAAAAAACACTTCATTAGCTCTTTTAAAGCTTGTCCATCCAACCCAAGATTCGAATATCAAATCTAAAGCCTTCTACAAATCACGTATTAATTATCCTTAATCCTTTTAATCCACTAGCCCTATAATCTTAGGTGCCCAGTTTATGTACTTTGTATACGCATGATAGATTCTAAAATATCCACTCTTTTATAATTTTTTCAATTCAATACTCATTCTTTTAAAATTTTCTATTATGTGACCAATAATTTATAACCTTCATAATTCAATCCAAAACGTTTCTTTGTTAATATTTTACTAATTTGACTAACAATTTTTTTTATCCATAACACATAAACTGAAAAGTGCACGCATTTGTTAAATATTTTAGTTTATATAAATGATTAGTTGACAATTACTTTTTACATAAATGCTTACATGTTATGAACAAAAAAGATTATTATCGATAAATTAATAAAATATTGACAGCAGAATTAATATTTTCAATTAAGTTGTTAAGGTTATAAAAAAATTTTCACTTAATTAAAAATTTGTAAAAGTTCTTACACTAAATTAAAAAATGTTCAAAATGTTGGTCATTTTTCGATTCATTTTCCTTTTGTATATTTTATATTTCATAATATGTATAATAATATAGACATGAACATGCTTTTTACCAAAGCTCAAACACAATCAAATAAATTATGTAGACAATTCAATATAAACATAATCGACCAAATAAGTACAACAAGAGAGTAATTAAAAGAGTAAGGGTAAGAAATTGTTCAAAAGATTTCTAGTAGTTTAATCTTCCTTTACCTATGTTTACTTTTCAAAATTTTTAATTCACTATCACTCTTCTTTGATGAGTAAAGAGAAAAAGCTAGCTCTGATCATCGTTTTCAAAGGCTAAAGTCACAATTTATAATATTTGTCCTTTTAGTGATGAAGCTAATTGTAAAAATCTCAAATATTTAAACTCTATCTTAAGTTTTAGGAATCATGTCATTGCGTAGAACTTTTGTCACTAAAATACAATCTTAACTTAAAGTTTTGATTATAATACTTAATTCGTCTTTATCCTCTTTTATTATTTGACTTTTAAAAATTTGTAGTGTTTTTCAATCTTCTACTTATTTTTAAGACAGCTCCTTTAGGTGTTTTAACAGTCTGTTTGATTACTGTCTCCAATATACAGAGACGGAACGAGACGGAAATTTGGAGACAGAACAGAACAGAAATTGGAGACAGTGAGCTGTTTGGTTGTGATGGACAGAACAGAAACAATTGTCTCCGTCTCGAGGACAGAGATATGTTTGGT
>JANIIA010000009.1:8876246-8887070 GCA_027478495.1 Erythroxylum alaternifolium | reverse complement strand
CGGTGCGCCGCTCGTCGATGGCGGCGAGCAGCTTGCCCACCACCAGCTCGGACAGGCGCTCGCGCGTGGCCCGCGCGTCGGCGTGCGGGGGAACGGAGGGAGGGGAGGCGGAGATGACGGAGGTGAGCATGGGGATGGAGGACATGGAAGGGAAGAGGTTGAATGGGAAGGACAGTTTGGTAATTTTGAGAGGGGCAATGGAGGGAGGAGAGAGAAGGAAGAGGAAGGAGGGGGTTGAGAGAGAGAGGTACGAGGAGTTCATGGAGAAGAGGAGAGTTTGGCGAGAGCGGAGGAGGAGGAGAGAGAATGCTTTAGACATGTTGTGCATTACCGTGGGGCTCGCCTTAATTGTGTCTTTTGGATGCTTCATTTTGTTTAGGTAGGGTTGGAACTTGGAACAGACTAGAATATGATGATTCGTTTATTACCCAGATGGGATGTAAATATATAAAAGCAAGATTACAAAACAAAAATACTGCTGATATTTGATTTTTGTTTGGAAGAAAGAAATTAATAAGGAGAATCCGTTACTTCTCAAATGCTCTTGTATAATTGCTTGTTTTTTACTTTTAGCTTGTGCTTATCATCTTTCTGTTTTTCTTTTTAATTTCAAATTCAACAAAAGAAACTGAAAAATGGGAAAAAAATCGTAATTTGAAGCATTATTGATAGAATTCATTAGTCTTCCCAGGATCAAGTATAGAACAAATTAACATGTGCTTTAAAACAATTAGATAGAGAGTGAGCTTTTCTTGACTAACCCATTCCAACCCATCAAATCCTATCTTCGATTCTTTGGTATATGGCCGTCGTCATCGCTTCAAACGGAAATAGTCGAGTCTACATTAAAAATCACCAAGCTTTTGACCAAATGTATAGAAGCATGGGCACGGTGAAGTCAACTTGAGAACGTAAGGGAAAAGATAGAGAATGAAAAGGAACCCCCCAACTTGGCTTTAATTGGTTTGGCATCAAGTGGGCATTCGAGATACACAAAGGAATCCTAATTTATTTGGAAATTGCCTTCTCTTTTTGTTATTGTTTTATGAAACCTTCAGTTGTAGCTACAAATCCGTTGAGGCAAGCTTGTGCTGACGGAGGAAATTATTTAACAGAAAATTAGAACTGGGACTTGATTTATGTGCATAGTTAGTTGCAATTAATTTTGATTTTGAGAGGGACTGGTTATCGGGTCTGGGCTAATGAAGCATAGCAGCAATTGGTGGGAAGATCTAGACCAGACCGGCCCCTTCTTTCAGGGTATTGGTGCCGAGCTTACTCACTTCTCCTCCTGCTGTTACCTCTCAGTCTTGGTAATCCTGCTCAACCCATTAATGTCATCCTAAATTATCTGTTGATACTCCGTTTCGCTGATGGCCTGTTAGTTTAGCGAGCTGGGATTACGATATCATACGACTGGACTTATTAATTCTAAAATTTTAATTAAATTAATTTATATTCAATATTTAAATAATTTATTTTTTATTAAACATAACATGACATTAAATTTCGTTAATAAACATTAAACATAATATGCAACTACTTCAACGGAGGTTGTTAAGTTTTTGGTTGGATGTTATCTGCTATTATCATTACTACCAGATATAGGAGGATCAAATCCTCTGATTTAGTTAACCAGTTCCTACTTTGTTCTACTAAATTTTATCTACACACATATATATATATATACGAACCTTAATATAGGATCAATGCTTGCTTTCTTAATGGAATTAGTAGCTCCACTTGGGCAGTTGGCACTTTGTCTCGTGGTTGATAAGGTGTGGGAAAGTACAATGACTTCGTCAGAACCAAGAAGTAGAACTAAAATCAGTAAAAAACTGGATGCAAGAGCATCCAATGTGGCAAAAAAGTAACGAGAGAAAAGGAGAAGAAACAAAGACAGAGAGCGAAAGAGGGAGTTACCAGACATTGGCCGAGGCACGCCTTTAGCTGCCGAATTTTGGGGAGTCCATTTAAGCCTAATTCTAGCCTGGATGCTTGTTATCGCCAAGTGATTGTCGAATTGGATTCTTTGGAGGTGATCAATATTCTTTCCTCTTCTTTTACACCTTCATCTGAGTATTACTTTTTGGTGACAAGTACCCGTGACCTACTACACCAAGATTGGGAGGTGAAGCTCAACCACGTGTATCGTGAAGGGAATTAATGTGCCGACAGTCTTGCAGCGCTGGCAATGCTATCTAGCCCAAACTTTCATATTCTCCAGGTGCCTCCGGCAGTAGTTATAGACCACCTCCATCGTGACAAGTACGGAACTCAGTATCGTAGATTCCTGCGTTAGATAGGATGTTAGATTTTGTTGTTTAGTTTTCCGTTGTATTAAAAAAAAATTAACATGACACTGTGTTTAATAGAAGGGATGAGCTGGATAAAATGAGTCACAAGGGGACTTCTACAAAAGCAACAAAAGTTTCAAAATAGAAATAAACTAATTATTAGGATTGAACTATCATTTAGACTTTTGATTACTGCATTTCCATTTCTTAAAACTGTTTTTTATAAACGTTTTTAATTATCCGCCTGATCAAAATAAAATAAAATAAATAAAGTATATTTATCATTTCACTTATTTCAAAAAAATGGAAAATGTACGTGACAATTCATTTTAATTTAATACTAACAAAAGTTAGTCATAATATATTTAAAATTAAATAAAGATTTAAATATCCAAAAATAAAAATCAAACTAACTTTATTAATTTGTACAAAATTATAGATTAAATTATTAATTTTCTCTTAATTTTAAGCAATAGACAAACAACTCAACATTCAAAATCGTTTTTGCAGAATGTGGCTGATTACGAGGCACCTTGGGTTTGGGTTTGGGCCATTTCTGTGCCTTAACTTTGGGCAAATCGGCTTCAAGGAGAGGACTGAGATGCGAGGTCTACTATAATTAATTCATGTCTAATTTGGTATCTCTAACTTGTCTCAAGCCACTCTCGCCTCCCTACCACTTTACTACTATTCCTTATTATATTGTTTGTGTCTACGTGATCACTTGGACTCAATTAAACGTGAAAGACTTCCAAAAGTTTTTAATCAACAATTTGTTGCATACTGAGTTATGCTTTCAGAATCCCAAAAACCAAAGTTATGCTTTCAACAATCAATCACGTTCATGTATCAATTGCTGCCAAAAAGTGAAAAGATCGATATAAATTATGTCCAATAGTATATCAATTTGAAGTCCTGACATATTATATTAGAAAAATAGTTGGTGCCAAACGTGGTAAGCTTTACTCACATTCAGAAAAAAGTTGTTCTATGTGGTAGTTCGTATCTGACTCATATCTTCTCTTTGGTCAGAGAGATTTGCTTATTCGAGACACGATTACGCTTGATTAGAAGATTATTAATTTTTAGCGTCTGGCTTATAGTTTCATTCTTTTCAGAAGATTGAGATACACGAACAAAACTATTCTCTTCTTTAGTTCCTTTACGTGGAATCCAAATTATGGTACAGCTACACGTTATACTATCTTGCCAGAAAGTTGTTGACATATCAGCGGCTTCTTTGTTGTGTTATTGTTGTCTTATTGTCTAGTTGGAGATGGGTAAAAACAATCGACTATGGCCGTTTCGATGGCCTAAGAAGGAATTTGCAAAGATGAAAACCTCAAATTTGAAACTTAAACGATGTAATCGGGGAGGATTACGAATCTCAATACAGGCCAACATAAGCAAGAAAAAAGATATATGAATCCTCCAAACTAAATAGTATCTGATCACTATTTGGTGTTGGCTTATATGTATAGGGACATATATATAAGTTTGTTGCCTTACATCATCAACCAAAATTCGAACTCAATAATTAAGAAGATGACTACCCACTTAGTTCATTACCATATTGCTCTTTGAGATTTATGATCCGATTAATGTAATATACTGCATCACTGCACAGTGATTCCAAAAGTGCTACAGTCCAGTGGTGGTGGCACTTCTTGTACAATATGATAATAAATCACAAGGTTTGCCACAATTATTTAAAAAGCTTTAGGAGACCAAAAAAATAAGAAACAATTTCGTTATCAGAACATGGCCTCTTTAAGTTTATGATGTATTAATAATTTCGTAGCAAAGGCACGACATGTTCTCATTGATCCAGAAAAAGAAAAAGAAAAAGATGGGACTAAGGCCGAGAATCAAATTGGTTAGATGGTTAAAGATTTCTCAGGTTGCAATGTATCTATTTTCTTCTATCTTTCTCTTTTTCTTTCACCAAAATGTATGTTCAAACCAAACTGGAGAGATGAAAGTGCTTGTTGTTGTGGTCAAATTAGTGGAGCAAGCCCGTCTTTTTAAGAAATCACATTTGGATTCGCTGTAGTATAAAAAGAAGTTAGAATTTATTTAACATTTTAAATAAAACGATTAATTAAATTGAATTTATCACTTAATACTAAATTAGGATTTTAATAAAATAATTTCATAATTTATAGATTATTACATATAATTAATAATTTACTCCATACACAAATAAAAAATAATTAGTCTTCAGTCCTATTGCTAAGAAAATGACAAAAGGCGGGTTTAATTGAAATAATGAATGATAGATCAATGCATGTAAGGAACATGTTTCCACCTATTCAACAACATGTTAGGGTTTAATTGAATGATAGATCAATGCATGTAAGGATCGTGTTTCCATATATTCAACATGTTAACTTAAGGCTTTGTTTGATTGGCGGGAAAGTAAAGTGAATTTGGAATCTGGTGCTTCGAAAAATAAATTTGTGGAAAATAAAGATATTCATATATTTGGATACTTAAAATAATTCTAATAGGAAAGTTGAGTGGATTCTTATTATATTGTTTGATATGTAACAGTATTTCATGAAATGTAATTTAATTTTGACTTGTGTTTCCAAGTATATCCCTACAAACTGAATAAAAATTGAAATCATTAAATAATGTTAATTTGTAATACAAGTTATATTATTAAATGTTAATTTTTTCATTTATGATATTCTAATCATATAATATTGTTATATCATAAATATAGTATTAAAAAATACTAAATTGGTAAGCTTTGAATTTTTTGTAATGGGAGCAAAACTCGGTAGATTGAGAGAAATAAAGTATTTGTGACAAGTAGAAGTGGAAGATAGAAGCAAAAGTCACAAAGACAAGGAATTATCGATTTTAAGTGTTTAACATGTGGAGAGGTTTAAGCAACGTGTAATTTTTATATCCTGAAAAACCGTTGGGGGTAAATAGTTTCGTAAACTTTCTGATTTTATGTGTTGTCTCTGGTACAAATAAAAAAAATAAAATCAATCAAAAGTGAAATAACAAATGACACCAAAAATTTGATAACCCAGTTCGACACTCCTTACCTACGTCTGCGGGGTCCTTACCTAGATTAATTCTTTCACCGAAGTACAATAGATTTACCCAAGACTTTACTGAGTCGACACCACTCACCCCTTGACACTATCTCTCAACCTTACTTCCCGTAAAAGATTTTCACACCCAATAACACGACCGATTTATGTTAACCTCAACAGAGGATTTTTCTGTCCCCCTCTTAATAAAAGACAATTAATCAAATAATTAACGAACAACTCAAATGATTAAAATAACTAGAAACAAAAACGAAAACACTTGCGACAAAAGAAAAGAACAACTTTCTGAAAAGTTAAGCTCTACTAAAATAAATCTAGAAGTCGTTGCAACAACAATCGGAAAGCAATCCACCAAAGAGTCACTCCACAAAGCTAAAAGTGCATCTTAAGCAACACCCAACAAAATCATGCACACCATACACTTCAGACTACACCATTGACGTGTAATCCATTGTTTTGACATTCAGTCAAAGTCATATATCTAACAGTAATTCTTGAGAGCTTGGGGGTTGAGAAGTATTTGAATGAGCTCAATGAGTGTACCAACTACAAATGAGGGTCATGAAATATGACGAACCCCAAAATGTTGAGAAACACCAGCCTGCATTACTTGGTTGCTCACCTAGACAAGAACAAGATTACCATATTTCGTCAGCTTCAGGGTGATGGCATAAAGATAGAAGCCAAAGGAGGAAAGTGGATCAAGATCAAAACTTTTTTTTTTTGCTCCCTTTTCCTGAAGAAAATAAAACCACTTTCATAAAGAAATTTTCATGAATGCCCTTTAGCCTACATGTTCATAATCAATCAAACCTCTAGTTAGGATACACATCAATTAGAGATAGAACGCTATCATAACTAGAAGATTATCCCCAATAGCTTTTTGAATCCAAGTCAAACAAAGATACATGATTAGCTATCATTATCTAATTAATATCTTATAAGTCCAATTAACAATAAATATGCCAAAACAAATAAAATAGATATATTTAATATATATCTAACAATCTCCCCCTTTTTAGCATATTTGTCACAAATCTGAAGCTCCCCTTAAATCACATAATGAGGCATATAGAAATTCAAACCACAATTCAAGAACTCCCCCTTAATCAAACATCAAGTTGTAAAGAACATCCATAGAAACAATAATCTAATCATCCATTTTCCCTCTTATCATCCAAATTTCTCCTCCTTGGGAGAAAAGATGCCAAAAAGCAAGATTAATAGTCACGAAAGTACCTTAAAATCTCCCCCTGAATTGAACAGTCTCCAAAAGCAATATGATGTCTCCCCCTTAGAACAAAAGTGTCAAAACGAAGAATGCCTTCAACATAATCAATCTCAGCAAACAAAGAAGCATAAAAATCGGTAGTAGTGCAGCGGAAGAATCATAAGCAAGCAGTGTAGTAACAGAAAACCAAGATGACAATTAACTACCAGATAATACATATGCCAACATATCATTGGTCACTTCAATTCCATCTTCATAAGTTTAATCAAATGCATATACCCCATCATCAAGCATAGCCTCATGTACACATCAATCAACTGAACCTTAGAAAACTCATAAATAAAACTTAGAAAGCCTAAATGATAACTCCTTCGAATCCCTTTTTTTGTTTTTGTTTTTTTAATAAATAACATCAAGCTATATATCAAAAATGTAAAGCACACAATCCCTGTACCCCTCGAAGAAATTCAAACCTAGGCTTATTCCTCGTCATATTTTCTCGGTCATCAACAGTCTGATTGATTTTTTCATCTGAAGTAACTGACTTATCCTCAGTCTGAACAGTCGCTTTAAAAGCAGTAACTAACTGTGAATCTAGATAGTTTCTTGTTTCTCCTTCACTACATCTTTGTGCTTGTACTTAACCCTTTTTAATTCAAGTGTGCTTCGATACCATGGGCTGTTGCTGGAAATTTAATGGATAGTGTCTAGATTTTCGATTTTGACCCATTTGAAACATAATTTGTAACATCTTGTAGCATCTCGGCCTTATGTACCTGATAACTTCGCAAAAATGACACATGAGTACAAATCTTCGAGACTTTCTTGATGTTTCTTCTTCTCGAATAGATCTAGACATATCATTCTTCTCCTTATTCACCTTAGAGCACTCTCCTGTAAATGAAGATCCCCTTTCATTTTACCAATTTCTATTAACTTTTCTAGTTTTTTTGTGCCACCATTCAACATTCTCAAACCCTTTTCGGTACTTATTAATCTCATTCTAGCTTCACCAAGCTCATCTAATGCCAACTTCAAATTCTTTTCTAACCCTTGGATAGTGTTCTTCGTAGAGAGATTTTCTTCTTTTAATCTTTCATTCTTTCTACACGTATTCACCCATTTTTCATACATAGCTTTGTAAGCCTCGTAAATATTCTCCTTTCTATTGTCTAGGCCACTTTCATCACTGTCATAATCTAATATTGGGTCTTGAGCTGAGTTGTTTGCATTTTCTGGAAAGTTTTCGTTTTTCCCCCATTTACGTCTTCAGTTACTTCCTTCTCAGTTACTGTTAAGCAAGTAACTGGATTTTTACTGTGTAAAGTAACTAACACAGCACTATTAGCAATTTCTTTTTCACTACTATATTAACTCTTGGATTCATTCTCACTCCAAGTACTAGTAAAAGATTTTCCTTTTCTTCTCTTTAAAGTATTAGCACATTTAGCTTAAACGTGTCCGAAACCTTGACACTCATTGCATTGAATTCTCTTCACCTTTCTTTCTCCCTTGTGAGTTTTGGCTTGTTGTTTGAAGTTTTTATTCAATGAGCTCTTGTCGTTTTGCCTAAACTCGGGTCTATCTTTTTTCACCCTCTTTAACCACTTGATGACTCTCGTGTTAATAGCTCCATATCTTCATTTTCATCGAATTCATCTTCTGTATCATTCATACCTTTTCTAGTTTCAACCTGTAATGTCAATCCGTTGCTTCTTTTTCTTATAGCCATGTTCACGAAACTAAGATCTGCACTAACTTACTACCAATTTCTGAAACAGTGACCCGCTCTTATACCAATTGAAAAATCGTAGGAGTAAATAGTTTTGTAAACTTTCCGATTTTATGTGGTTGTCTCTGGCACAAATAAAAAAATAAAATCAATCAAAAGTGAAATAACAAATGACACCAAAAATTTGATAACCCAGTTCCACACTCCTTACTTACGTCTGCGGGTCCCTCACCTAGATTAATTCTTTCACCGAAGTACAATAGATTTACTCAAGGCTTTACTGAGCGAGCTGACACCACTCACCCCTTGACACTGTCTCTCAACCTTACTTCCCGTGAAAGATTTTCACACCTAATAACACGACCGATTCGTGTTAAACTCAACAAGTGATTTTTCTGTACCACTCTTAATAAAAGACAATTAATCAAATAATTAACGAACAACTCAAGTTATTAAAATAACTAGAAACAAAAATGAAAACACTTGAGACAAAAGAAAAGAAAAACTTTCTGAAAAGTTAAGCTTTACTAAAATAAATCTAGAAGTTGTTGTAACAACAATAGGAAAGCAATCCACAAAGAGTCACTCCACAAAGCTGAAAGTGCATCTTAAGCAACATCCCACAAAATCATGCATACCATACACTTTAGGCTACACCATTGACGGCAATCCATTGTGTTGAAATTCAGCCAAAGCCATATATCTATCAGTAATTCTTGAGAGCTTAGGGGTTGAGAAGTACTTGGATGAGCTCAACGAGTGCACCGACTACAATATGAGGTCATGAAATATGACGAACCCGGCCCAAAACGTTGAGAAACACCAACCTGGATTAATTACCTGCTCACCTAGACAAGAACACGACTACCATATTGCGCCAGCTTCAGGGTGATGGCGTAGAGATAAAGGCCAAAGGAGGACAGTAGATCAAGATCAAAACCCTTTATTTTTTTTGGCTCCCTTTTCCCAAAGAAGATAAAACCACTTTCACAAAGAAATTTTCATGAATGCCCTTCAACCCAAATGACCATAATCAATCAAGCCTCTAGTCAAGATGCACATCAATTAGAGATAGAACTCTATCACAACTAGAAGATTATCCCCAATAATTTTTGGAATCTAAGTCAAACAAAGATACATGATTAGCTATCATTATCCAATTAATATCTTATAGGTCCAATTAATAATAAATATGCCAAAACAAATAAAATAGATATATTTAACATATATCTAACATATCCTATAAATCTTTTAAAAGTTTTATTGTTTTAAATATGGTTTATGACAATAAGCTTTAGTTTTATGGTTTATAAATATGGATTTCTTTTCATTTTTATATTTTTTAAAATTTTGTAAAATTGAAAATAAACTGTATATTGTAAAATTTAAATTATTAAATAAATTTAATATATTGTTAATTAATTAATTTATAAAATATAATTAAGATGACAAAAGTCATTTACCCTTTTAATTTAATTAAGATGAAAAAAGTCATTTATCTTTTTAATTTATAATAATAATAATAATAAGATTATTTTTATTATCAAAATTAAGAATTATTATAATAAAATTTTTTAATGGCGTCTGTATTACTTTTAGTTCAATTGTAATTATCATGTTTTTGTTAACAAACATATTTTAATTAGAATGATTTATATTCTTATATTTAATATCCATTTGATTATATTAATAATATAAATTTACTTTAAAATGTTTCTTTAAGTAATAATTATGGTTATTATTTATATGTGGAATATGTAAAAATAATATTAAGAAAAATAAATAAATTGTTATTATTTTAAATTTTTATTATTATAATTTTTGGAGATAAAGTTGATGTAAAATTATAAATTGTACAATACAATATATTGAATGGCTATTTTACAATTGTAAAAAAATTTAAAAACTATTTTATAAGTTTAAAAAATTATATAAAACAATACCCAATATTAAACGATACCGATATAGTACTATACTATATTAAATTTAATACCAAGACCGATATAATATTCATAACATTTATTCACGCTGCCTTTCGCATCCTTTTCGTTTTGTTCTGAGCGAAATTTGCTAGCACCCGAGAGGCATCTTGCAGACCTTTTCTTCACCGAGGGAGATAAATGGTTCGGAACTTTCAATGATAGCACAAGTTTCAAAAGTTATCAATCATGATGAGTGGAGTTGGCAAGAAGTTTCCTTAGAGCTCTTCAGGAACCTTGAAGTACATCGTTATCATCCAAATAGTTCCCGCCTTGATAGTCTGGAATGGCTAGCTAGATCCATAAGACAGTACACAACTGCTTCTGCCTATAACTTTTTGCGACCTCCTATTCAGGAAGTTCCATGGTATAAGCTAGTGTGGGATAAAGGTAGTAGACCTAAGTGCTCCTTTATCCTTTGGCTTGCCTTCCTTCAAAAACTACGAACTCGTGACAAACTTCTCTACCTCTATGCTCCTAACCATTGTTCATTGTGCCTTTCGCTAATGAAACC
>JANIIA010000009.1:8759821-8779303 GCA_027478495.1 Erythroxylum alaternifolium | reverse complement strand
TTCAATACGTGGATGCTTTTTTATGTGGTCTCAAACCGATCCTGTTAATTAATGCCTTTTTTGGTCTATGTGCACCTGTGTGTGTAAGATCATATAGCAGCTTTCCACCATTGCTAGATTTTAAATTTCATTTATAAGTCATTCCTGGAAATTCTTAATCAAAGAAAAATCATTTAACTCATCTACTCCTGAGCTCCATATCAGTTGGGTAGGTTAATTTCTTCCATGTTTAGTAATCCATTGTCAAACTTCCCAACTGTAGCGATAAAAAGACTTTTGTTAGTACCTGAAGTGGATTACCTCTAGGCTTTCCTTTATATGTTGTGGCCTAACCATTGAAAGAATTTCCATCAAGTTTATAAATGATATACCCCACAAGGATACTACCTTTTATTGAATCATAATGTTGTTCTCTAATATGTCCTTGTTCTTAAATTGTCCAGAGGCATATCTATGGTCACCAAGGGAAGAACATTGAAATCTTTGCTGATGACAGTAGCTTGGCTGTCAGTCCCTCTTACATAAGATCATGGTTGGATCTTTTGTCCCGAACACCTCGAGTGGCACCTTTTCTGTCGAAGAATGATCCTTTTATCATAGCATTGGAAAAGGTTGATCCTTCACACCTCGTTCAGCTGCTAATTACTTTCGTGATGTTCGTTCTTCCGGATTTTTTGTCAGCAACATTGGTTTTCACCTAAATATCCTACCCAGAATTTTTGCAGTGCTGTGGACATAGTATGTTAGGATTGTAATGAATGTTCGTACAGTTATAACTTCTTGTCTTGAATCCAAAATTTCATGGTTAAGTGATTAACCTTGAATTTCTTTTCAATACCCTTTTTGAGATGGAATGATGGTTTTTTGTGTGCCAAGGCTATATACTAGGAATAGAAATTGAGCCAACACTATACTGAAAGTACATGGTCCGAATACTATACTTTGGTAGCACTTGGGGGTAAGAGGCTGGGATTGAGATGAGGACTTACATCTTAAGCAAAGCTGCAATAGCACTATGATAAACTATTGATATCATACACAACCAATATTTGAGTATTTATATCCTCTTACGTTGTAGCTTACATAATAGAAAAAGCTTTGAAAAACTTATATTTTATTATATATTCTGGCTTTATGATGATACATCCACATTCCTTACTCTATTCATCTACAGGAAATAGCGGTTCATACACATGAAGTAGATGTCCAACATGAGTTGCTTGACGGGATGTTTACATTCTACGATTCAACCAGAACTAAACTGCATGTTTATCAGGTTATTACTTTTGTTACCTGTCTTATCTTCTCATGATAACATGGTTGTTGCATTTTTAATTTTTGTTTATTGATGGGTTTCTGATTGTAATTTTTTGCAATGCCAAATAATGCTTTTGTGTATCCTATTATTTTAATGTTTTATGAGTGGCTGTACGTGTGGGAATTGGAAAATTTGCTGCAGATAGAGCTTCTTTGTGAAGGACAGGTAAGGTTAAATAGATGAGATTTATCAAAGAAACATGGTACAGAAAAATTTCAAGGTTAGCATACCCCAAATTAAGGTCAGTCTTTTATTATTGCATCATTAGAGTAGGTAATCAAATTTAGGCCGAAAGAATGTAGTTTCTGGGTCAAAAGTTTGTAGCTGGCATCCAAAAAAACTAAAATTCAATCACTCATGAACTACCAATTGTTGTAGGAATTGTAATCACTAATTTAGTTATCAAAAAAAAAAAAAAAGGGGGATAAAGTAGCAATATGCAAGCTCAATCTTTCAAGCTCTGCTGCCTTGTCTTCTTATTCACCAATACTACTTGTTCGACCTTAAATGTCTCCTTTATATCATTATTTGGTTTATACTTTTGTAGAAGAGAGGCTAAGGGCGCAACAAAAAGATGGCTAGAAAGTTAAAAGTGTTTGATGTATTTGAGGGAGATATATTTCTGTGATTGTATCCATCCTGACCTCTTTTCATCCACGCTGAAAATATTTTAAGCTGTGGAAACTAGATGTTTTCTTTTGTTGTTTTTCTTCTTTTCTCTTGCTTGTATTATGACTCAAGTTAATGTTTTGTTCTACCTGAAACATAATTGCGATCAACTGTTATTCTTTATCTGAAGGCATGCTTTTCTTATCTTGAAACGTTTTCTGACGGAATATATTATATCGTATATCACCGGTGTGTATGAACTAATGAGCTATTTGGCTTTTACTACTGCTACTGGCTGGAGTAACAATGATCAGCTTGAATTTGTTTTACAGGTCGCAAGTGTAACATTTGACTTGCTATTGCTTCTTGTGCTGGGATCATATTTGATAATGCTTTTCAGTTTTCTTGTCGTTACAACACGGGTATTCATCTCTTTCTTATATCTAGCACAATGTAGATACATTTTCTTTTACTAACTTATGTTCTCATATTCTTTCTTATGATGCATGAGCTAAAAAAAATTAATTTGATGGTTACAATTATGCTGCCAAACAGGGTCTTGATGATCTGATAAGCTTATTTCGCCGGCCTCCTTCACGCAAGGTGAAAACAGCCTGATGATTGAAGCCAGATTGGTGACCCACTATCGTTTTCATTGTCACGAGGGTTTGTCATGTAGCTTAGAACCAGTGCTCACGCAAAGTTAGTTACAGTATAAATCTGGTTTAGCTGAGAATCATGAAAATTTGCTCAAAATTTTGGCCCTTGTAAGATATTTTTTGTAATTTGATATGCCAGATGAGGACCATTTAACCTAGATTCGGACGAGATATTTTGATAAGATAATTCATAAATGTGCCACGTTTTGGTCGCAAAGGATCATTTGTAGACAGGTTCATGCCGCTTAGCTTTGTGCCTGTTCATTCTTGAATTATATAATTGTGTACGAAAGAAAACAGGAATAATTATTTATCAGCCGGGCTCATTGTTCCTAATCCTTTCTCCGCTAAAGTCTGAATCCTCGTTGAATGCCCAATCGGCCTAACATTATCTACAAAGACAACGCGTCCGTCAACGAGCTGCCAAACGAAACATAATTCCATCGTTATTTTATATTTTAACCATTTCACTCAAATGCCATATAGGACTGCAGTTTTTACCTTTCCGTTCATCCCTGCTAAGGCTCTCTGTGCTTCTTCTTCTTGGTAGAAAGTCACGTATGCGAAACCTTTGGGTCTGTTTAGTGTTTTATTCATTATTATCTTAACTGAAACCAAGAGAATGAATGTATTGAGAAGAAAACCAGTGTAAATATAACTAAATTAAGGGGGAAAAAAAACTATTCTTTTCTAGTACAACCTTGTACGACTTTGCCATACTTCGAAAACGCCTCTGCTATTGACTTCTCTGTGCTGGAAAACGATATACCTGCAGGCGAAACTCCTTAAAAAGTGTTTAAAAAGAAACAAAAAGCATTTTCAACATTCATTTGCATTAGGAAGGGGAGAAAAGGGAATTCTAGAAAACAAAGAATCATTAAGTGATAAGATACCTTTGACGAATAGGGTAGAGGCAAATCCTCTGTTAAAGAACATGTGATAAGATGTGGAATTGCTCTTGAGAAACATCTTACAAATAAAGGCCGCCATTATACCTTGCATCAACTGCAATGACCTTATTAACAGGAATTAAGACACTACAAGGATGTAATATGTACAACTGTAGACTTAAGTAAATACTCGTAAACATTTCCCTAAACAATGTGATGCTAATACCAGTTTCGTGTTCAGATCCTGGCTGCTCACCTGATTTGATTTTAATAGGCTGATAAAGCACTAGATCAAAAACTCTTTTATTTCCTTGGTTGGCTTGATAATGAAAAACAAAAAGAAAATAACGCAACATCCAAACCGACAGAAGCAACACAGTTTAATTCAAACTAGAAAGAAAGATCAGCAAAAACAATTGTGATCCTCTGGGTATTCAAAACTGCACCAGCAGAAGCCTCGTAACAATGGACAGAAGGAAAGAAGTTGTATAGATTCTAGGGTACTTCAAAGTTGAACAAAACCCTCAAAAGGAGTCGTCTTTTGGCCTAACGGTAGAGACCCAATCCCAAAAATATTTCGGAACTGCCCTATATTTTATACATTGTACAAACCAGTTGTTCTTGCAAGAGTTGACAGTAATTGGCAAGAGAGTTACACGAATTTCAACAGCAACAGAACGAAGCACTATAACTCAAACACAAATCGATCTTCGATTCTACATCGACGACATCGGAACCAAAAACCTGACCAAATTATAAACTCATTAACTGATCAATTGATATTATTTCATTTAAGGCGCACAAAACTGACCTAAAAAGGGTTTGTTGATAAAGACGGCGAGTCTACAGAAAAAACGACGGCGGCGGCGACGGACAAATCTTAAAACCCTTTTTTTTTCCCTTTCTTTCTTTTCAAGTAAATAAAAGAAAATGACGAGTAGATGTTCGAGGGGTAACTGGATGGGTATGCAAATATTATTATACTAAGTTCTGTATGAAAAGTTCTAGGCAGAGCCCTTTTCCTATAATACCAGATTTTGTATGTTAACTCCGTATTTACAACAAGTTTAATATTTATTTAATCCCTGGAAAATTTGTATTTTGATGCTTTTCTTAATAACTATCATCCGTCAGCACCATGAAAATCCTCACTTGGATTATATTAGAAGGGGTTAAGCTCCTATTATCTATCATGTTAATCAAAACAGCTCTACGAAGTACAAACTCCTTTCCTTTTCAACCAGAAAATTCGAGCCAAATAAAGCTACAATACTGCTAAAATGAGTTGATGAGAACGCGGAAGATGTAAAGACTCGCAATTATCTACTTAACAAGTAGGTGGTTCAGAGTCGTTGCTATCTTATTGATTAATTTTGGATACTGGATAACATAAAAAGTTCTGGAAACCATCTAGTGAATTAGACCAGATAACCCTTTCTTTTTCTTTTTCCCCCTTTTCTGTCCTAACTCGAAAGTTACAGTGTCAAGACGAAGATGCCAAAGCCACATCTCATTTAGTTGCCTTGCCCTTGCGTCTGCTGCTGCTATTCCCAGTTTCCAGGAGATAACAGATCACAGAATCAACATCATCACCAAATATACTGTACGCCTCTATCACTTGCAGGTAGCTAAATCCCATGGTCAGCACCATTTGCATACTACTGCTCAGTACAGTATCCTGTAAATCACATTCTCTTGTGCCATCAGCCCTTGTCTCGCTACCTGATGATCCTGCTTCACAAAAATACATGATTTTGTCATAATATGAAAATCAACTCCAATTTTGTACCTTAACGGCAAAGCACTCAAACCATTAGAAATCAGCAGTTACTACGTCACTGCACTTCAAAAACACAAAAGAATATATTAACTTACAGGAACACTTATTCCATCATAATCAAGTTTCCTATACTTACTAGCTCCAGAAGATGAAGGCTCAGCACCAGAAGTAGACGATTCTTTACAACCAAGCTGCTGCTTGAATTTCTCGTTGGCTAGATACTCAACTCGAGAAGCCTCCATCACCATGCGTTCAATCTCCTTCTCAGTAAGCTCAAGATCAGAGTAAAATCGCCCTTCTGCTAGAAGTGCCTACAAACATAGCGCCATGAATGACAAGCAAAACCATATTAGTAAGTAACTATATGCAAAACTCAGTAACAACTGAAGCACAAAATAAATTAAATACTTGCATTATCTATTTGTTGATCTTGTTGAGCCTTAATAGCAGCTTTGACTTGATCTTTGTCCACATCTCTCTGCGATCAAAACAATGTTTCAAGTGTAACAAACATATATCCTGCTTCCATCAAGTAAGGTCAAGTATCTATAGATTTTAATAGAAATTTGAGACCCATCGGAATGCTTCCTTACACAGGTCTTCAAAGAAGTTCTGTTGCTTTCATATTAAATAAGAAAGGACTAACCACTCATCAACTCCACCCCCATGCCAACCAAAACACACTCTCAAAGAAAACTAAGAAGAGGAGACCTCATTCCAACGTATTACAATAGGTGATTCCTTGCTGCCAGAGATATAATTTTAAAATTCCAAATTCCCTCTCCATAAAACTCAAATTATAGGAAGAACAATTCGTACGACAATCAATTCTGACATTAGTAAATAACAAACACCAGAAGGAGATTCCATTTTACAAAATAGAACACAAAAAAGAATTATAATTTGAGCAGCAGAGACGAAAGTATACCCCCTGAAGACTGCTGAAACCAAGCCCTGCACCTATTGTCAGCTGTCGTGGGTTAACAAGGGAGTTGTAATGATTTCCATGGTGGTAACTTAGCCGGATTGGTGGCATGTCAGTATTGTAACTACCATGAAATATATTGATGGGTTCTGCACCACCAAATTATGTTTTTCAGGGGAAAAAAATGCAGCAAGCAGAAAAAATTATGAATTATGTATAGCAGACCTGTGCTATAGGAATAGATGTGAATTGGTCGGTTATAAATCTCAGACAATGCCTGGATCTCCACATTATTTCCATAAACCTGCAAGTTGAACTTAAATTTTAAATACAAACTCGCATGCCCCAGACCAAAACACAAGAATGATAATGAAAAAAAAAGCACTTTCATTGCAGAGATGAACATGAGGGAGGCACAAGATTTTAGTCCTGTAACAATTTCTCCATATTAGCAAAGCAAATACAATCCAGCAAACATATTGCAACTCATCAGTTCACCCTTTACTGCAAAAGTCAACTTACTAATCTAAAGAATCTCAAACATTGAACAACAGATCCCAAAAACCATGCAACTAGTCTTGATGAAAACACTAAGAGAGTAGGAATACATGAATGGGTTTCACAATATAAAACATTGTCAGAATATTTTGACAAAAATTGAGCAAGAAGCTAGTAGGTTACAGTTTATATACCTTATCTCTTCTTTTCCTCTTACAGTAAGACGTAAAACCTTCCGTAATGAATTGAGAGAAGTGATCTCTCTCTCGTTCCTGAAGGAACAGCAACATATCAGTCCACTTCACCTTCAATAATCAAGGCATACAAGGAAGCTTGAAAACAAAGTTTTGCACTTCCCTCAATATTAAATAGTATATTAGACAAGGGCCAAACTAGAAAGTCCATAATCATATATCATTTACACACAATATAATGGTCTGAGGCTGAACACAGGAAATGTTTACACAGTAGAAATGAGGTTTAACATTTTATATAACCATTTTCTAGACTTAGTGAAGTTTGTGGGTCGCCATTGGCGTTCTTTGTGAAGGAAGATGGGAACCACTTTTCTACACCCAAATAATCACCAACACAGATAGACAAACAGAATTGGAGAATCAAGCCTCTGAAACACTCTACACTACCATTTTGGTGATCAAGTTAAGATATTAGACAAAACATCATAACATGCAGAATTTTTTTACGAGAATTCAATCAATCCATTGACTTCATTAGAGCCCCAATGGTTTTAAGCCACCACATGTAGTAGACCTCATTCCTTTACCACAAGGAAGTGAGGATGGTGAAGCATTTGTTAAACATATGCAAAGAATTCATCAAAAAATGCCTGAAGCAACCAAAGCTAGCAACAAAGAATATAAGAAAGGTTTAACCAGCATCAAAATTTTAAGGAGTTTGATAAAGGTGGCTAAATTTGGTTCATTTATTAAAGGACATATTTTGAGTTTACTAAAGCAGACCAAAGTTATGGTATATTTAAGAAAGGAGAGATTTTGAGTCTAATAAAGCTGAGCAAGTTGTGATGCATTTAAGAAAGAAGAGATTTCTAAGAGAACTTATCACAAGCTACAATAAAGGGATATTGGACCTCGCTAAAATTTGACTTCTACTGCTTAGCAGTAGAGCTTCCAGCTGATCTTCATACACATCAAATCTTTAGTGTGATAGATTTGTTTGAGTTTCATGGGTTTCAACATAATGCACTTAGTAACCAATATGAGCAGTTAGCAAAAAAACCTAGAGAAATATTTGAGCAGTTGTTAGACATGAAGGAAGCTCGGTCATGAAGGAAGCTCGTTCATGAAGCAACAAACAGGACCTTCACTTCCTAGTCAAAAGATTGGGAGAACCACCTACAGTCGCAGAAAAAATTTCCAGCATGGGGATACTGATGCAGGGAGAATGAGACGATTACCTTTCACATAATATCTTTCATTTTGTTGTTTAAGATAAGTTTCCATGTTCAATAACCTTATCTTTTGATAGGTTCCTATCTCTTCTTTGACAAGTATTTAGATAGTTAGATCAATTGTAAATGTCCATATAACATAGAACTTAACAGCAATATATATTCAGTAGTTTCTGTCATATATAACGCTGAAAGGTTATTCAGAAATTTCTTTGATATTGTTGATAGATAGACCAGAAGAATCAATGTCAATTGTTGATTCTTTTTGTCTCTTCAAGTTTCTAATCGAAACCCAGTTGATTTCTCTCTACGTTCTATTTCACCAACCCTCCCCTTCTTTTCACTCAAGCCCTTCCCTACCTCCCTTGGCTCTGTATTCTCTTTTAATGTCATTGAGAAATTTAGCATAAAGTTACTACCTATTTGAGTTAATATTGAGAAGCAATGCCATATACCATCAAAAGACTATGAATCTAAACATTTTATTCTGGAACACCAGGATGGAAAGTACACTCACCATATACTCTATGCACAGTTGTCTGGTCTCATCAAACGCCTCAGAATCCCCATACACTTGATCAGCTACAGCGCGGAATAGACAATTTCCATCCTCCAACATTCTTTTCACTTCAAATCCTTTAGAGTGCCTAATATCAATCTCAAACTGTCGTTCTCTTTCCTGGAATGCATGCAACTTTTAGGATAGAATGTCTGTTGTAAATACTTCATTGTTGAATCACATCATTGATTGAAATTCACAATACTTGAAAACAAGGCAGTCTATCATGCCACAGGAACAGAAATACCAGTATATCAACATAAAATTGAGAATTTCAAATGATTTTTGTCAGGAAATATTAGTCAATTACAAGCAATTAATAGGACTTTCAACAGTGGACATATCAAACTCAAAAGCAGTCTCATTAGATATCAACTAGACAAGATGATCATCTTTGACTACAAAATTTGACAAAAGAGAAGTCACATAATATGACCAGATACAAATCACAAATCACTTACTTGCTGATTTTCATAAGCAGATATATTCCACAATTAAACAAGAAAATTGTTACGTAAAAAATTCCTTCAGGACACTAAAGCATATTCATAACAAGGACCAGAAGCATACCACATCATCATAGGAGGAGACATAGCAAGGGCTTTGCTCATCAGCACTATTGTACCCCTCATTTTCACCATGGGACCTAGGTGAGGAAGGCCGTGAGCCAGGTGGTGAAGTCCTTGTGGAAACAACAGACCAGGCAACTGGCCTCCTAGATGCCCCAACTCGTACAGAGTTTGACCCTCCTGAAATAGGTCGCCTTGAATTTAAGTATGTTGCAGAAATTTTTGGAGGTGGCACAGGAGGAGGTGGGGGCTGTGGACTTCCAGTAGCAGCTTCTGAAGTTTCAACATTTAAATTATCACTCCCAGTTGATCTCTCCGATACCTTCACCCCTTTGACCAAGTTCCCAGTAACTGTAATCTCATCACGACTTGATTTCTCATTGTCACCAATGTCATCACTTGATTTCTCATTCTTCTCTTCATTGCTTTCTGTCAAAACATCATCACTTTTAGCTGTCTTAGTCTCGGCAGTCCCACAAGGCTCCAATAACTCGTCAGAAATAGTTTGTTCTCGTGAATCATCACGCATTTCCTCATCTTTCAAAGCTGAAGGAACTTGGGGGGTCTGACCAGTCTGTGCCTCTGATCGCATAGCAGCAGCAGATGAACCTGCACGACTCTGGTTTGAAGAAGAACCACTGCCACGCTGAATCAATATTCGAGTCATGGTCTCAACTTCTCAATCCTTACAGTCCTCGACCACTCAGATTTCAACAGCTAAATCTCCTTTCAAAATGACCCAAATTCAGAGACGGAGAAAGACTTTAGTGGTCATGGGTTTATCACGAGTCCTTGCTTTGGGTGCAGTGACACCAACACCTTGGCTGAAGGATTCTTTCCAGCCCACTGTGTCCAGCTCGTCCTTGCAGTCAAACAATCTCTGCATTCCCCTGACAATTCTCATGAGACCCAGACCTCCTACTTTTAAACAATAATAACCTTCTCTAAGTAGTCGAATTTTACCGGGAAAAAAAGAAATCCCAAATTCACCTTCAAAAGTTCAAGCTGCAATAAACGCAAGCCACTTTCACACACAATTCCAACAATTAAAAAGAAAAACATAGATCGTAGCTTGCTTCATCAAGAGACGAACAAAGAGTTCTTTAATGTGAGAAACCCACTTGCCTCCCAAGAAAAGAGAAGAAACACAAAGTAAATTATATCAAAAACCCTAATATCCACTGAAATATCCCTAACGTCACTAATTCATAACCTGCACAGATTACAACAGCTCATCGCACAATAATAAAAATAGATTCCAAACAGAAAAACAAATCAAAAGGCACGAATAGACCATCCAGAGCAATAATCCCTCCTTTATAAAATAAAAGTCATCAACTTTAACGCGAAAAATTAAACTAAAAACACACTTAAGATACCAAGTCTTGATTATCTCCCAAACTACAGGAGACGGAAAGCAACAGAGTGAAGACAAATATCAGACTATTCCCTCAAATACTTGTACTTTTCTCCACAGTATCTTTCAAAAGTATCAGCAACCGCACAAAGATCACGATAAAGATTAACAGCCGACAAAACCTAAAAGTTGAACGAGTGCAAATTACAAGAAAAAGACTCACCAGAGACAGAGAAGACAGAGATCTGGGTCAAGAAACGATTGGGCGTTTTCTGGGTTTAGAAAGAAAAAATAGATAAAAGACGAAAACTTGGTGGCGAAGGAGAGTATTTTAGAGAGAGAAACGAAACACAATAGACAGAAAGACAATAAAACGGGAGGCTGTGGATTTTGATCGGAGGGGGACGGCTAGGCGACAATGGTTTCACACGTGGCGCACTGTCACGAGCGCCTTCCGCACGTTTGTACATACTGCCCTCTCTCTCACTCTCAGTTTACACGTGTGTGGACTGGAGAGTGCAGCTGTAATAAAATAAAACTATGAAATTTACGAGTCTCCTAGACCTAGACCGAGACCGAGTGTAGTAAGGGATGGATATGTTGACGTATTCAATTCAACCCTTACATTCCCTCCTTCCTTTGTAGTAAATTTTCACTTTTATCGGCTATTATCTATTTTTTAAAATTTTTATACAACTCTTAATTTTGTATATTATTAAATTAATAACTACAATAGTAAGATCTTTTTATAAAATTATAAATGATCTATATTTATCCACGTCATCTTAAATTTAATCTTTTTTACATTTTTCATATAATATTTTTAAATTTTGATATACAAAATTATTTGCTTCTTTATGCCATCAACAGTATGAATCAATCAATTATTTTGAATATTATTTAATATTAAATAAATAATTTATTAACGTAGATATTGAATACTAATTACCACATTCTAAAAAATAATAAGAAAATAAAAAGATAAAATTTAATGAAAATAATTAAATTATTTTCAATTATTAACTAAATGACACGTAAGACATAATGAATGAAGTCTATTATTATTATTATGAAACTTATATTTGTTATCTAAATAAAGTAGATATATATTTAATTCAAGTAGCGATTATAACTCAATGTGTCTTTATTTTTGGTGTGCTACATTTTCTAAGTTGAATTGTTTACCATAACTCAAATCCTTAACCTTTTGAATTGGAAGGTTTTATTAAAAAAAATGATTTCACTAGTTGAATTAACCCTTGGAAATAAACTAACTTATACACTAAAAGAAACAATAGAGAAGTTGGTCATTTGTAAAAAGGTATTGCTAAAGGGCGAAGCATTTTTATGCTAATGGTGGTCTCCGCTCTTTTGAGAGTAGACATTCCCAAACCAAAGATATACCATGGGTAGAGGAATGTGAAGTAAATGGACAACTTTATGTAGAGCTTGGAGCAATATTACAAAGTTCATGGACGTGATGCCTCCAAAAGAAGCTCCAACTAAAATGAAATGTGGATCACAAGATTAAGTTGGTGCAAGACACTACCCTTCCTGCTACAATATCTTATCGTATGGCACTTCCCAAACTTGAGGATTTAAGGACGCTTAAGGATCTGTTGGATGCAAGTTATATCCAACCTTCAAAAGTTTTATATGATGCACCTGTACTTTTCCAAAAGAAGCATAATGGTTCTCTTCAGTTTTGTATCGATTATTAGGTATTTAATAAGAGCACTGCAAAGAAAAAGTATCCCAAACCACTGATCGTTGACTTATTCGAACAACTTGGTGAAGAGAGATAGTTTATCAAGATTGATTTAAGATCGGGGTACTATCAAGTGAGGATCGCAGGGGAGATATACTAGAGATATACCAAAGACTAAGTATATTATGAGGTACAGTTCCTTCAAAGTTTTAGTAATGTCTTTTGGACCTACTAATGCACCCGTCGCATTTTTCACCCTCGTGAATTAAGTGTTACAATTCTTTTTGGATAAATTTGTATAGTTGTACTTGGATGATATTGTGGTGTATAATAAAAAATTAGAAGAGCATGTTATGCACTTATGACAAGTTCTCTAAGTTTAAGGGAAAAATGAGTTGTATTTAAAGGAGGAGAAATGTGCTTTCACACAATACAAAGTCATGTTTTCAAGGCACACTGTTGGGGGAGGCAAGATATAGATAACAAGTTCAAGGTGCAAGCTATATGTGATTGGGAATCACTAAAGAATGTATTAGAATTGCTTTCCTTCCTTGGTTTTATTAACTACTATCAGAAGTCCATCAAACGTTATTCCTCCTCACATATCCACTCACCAATATATTGAAGAATAATAGAGTGTGGAATTGGGATGTAAGGTGTGAGAAGTCATTTGAGGCCCAAAAGAAGATGGTGACGAAGAAAGCTATGTTATCATTTCCCGATTTTACTAAGCCAAATGAGGTAAATGTTGATGCCTTTAATTGTACACTTGGTGGTGTTTTGATGCAGGATGGACATCCAATTACTTACGAAAGTTGTAAGCTAAGTGATGTTGAATGTCATTCCACCGTCTATGAGAAGGAGATGATTGTAGTGATGCATTGCTTGTGGACTTGGAGATATTATTCGTTAGCAACCAAGTTCGTGGTAAAGACGGATAATGTTGTTATTAGTTATTTCCTCACACAAAAAAAGTTGATACCAAAACAAGTTAGATGGCAAGCCTTCTTAGTTGAGTTCGACTTTATGATGGAGTGTAACCTTAAAAAGTTCAACTTGGTTACCGATGCCCTTAATAGAAAAGGGGAGCTTCTCGCCATCATAAATCCAAATATTTTCTTGTTGACCTAATAAAAGAGGAACTTAAGCAAGATTTACAAGCCAAGAGTTTAGCTAGATGTAGGGAGACATGACAATTTTGGCTTCAAGATAGTAGGCTTATCATTAAAGGTTAGAGGATTTATGTGTCTAAATGGTAAGGGTTGCGAAAGGAGATTATTAAAGAGTGTCATGACTCAATGTGGGTGGTATATCCTTGAGTAACTCACACTTTGGTTCTTGTGGAGTTCATATATTATTGGCTCCAAATGCGCGATGATATCGAGCTTTATTAAAGGACATATCTTGTATACCAATAAGACAAGATGGATCAACACCAATTAGTGAGTTTACTAGAGCTATTACCTATTATAGATAAGTCATGAGAGAGCATCTCTATGGATTTCATTACATGCCTACCAAAGTTTGAAGGATGTGGTAACGTTATGGTAGTGGTAAATCAGTTTATAAAGTACAATATTTTCATCTCTATACCAGGGAAATTCACAATCGAAGATGTCACTCTTATTTTTCAAGCATATGGTAAAGTATTGGGGTATTTCAAAAACAATTATGAGTGATCAAGAAACTTGCTTCACAGGGAGATTTTGGATGGAGTTATTTAAGCTAATGGGATTCAAACTTAACTTCTCCACTAGTTTTCATCCCCCAAATAGATGGCCAAATAGAGAGAGTGGACGTACAATTAAAGTTGGACTTGAGGCACTATATAAGTGCCAATCAAAATGGTTAGGAAAAGTTACTCGATGTTGCCCAATTTTCATGCAATTTGCAAAAGAACAAGTCGAGCCCATTTGAAATTACAGCTGGCCAACAATCAATAACTCCTTATTCTTACTGTCACATATAAAGTTTCATGTCTTGCTGTATTCAAGTTCACTAAAGGTCGGCATAAGAAGACCGATATGGCACGAGCACACTTAGCAAAGGTGGAGAAGAGAATGAAGAAATGGGTTGATGCTAAGTGGAGGCATATAGAGCTCAGTGAAGTGATGTTGGGCCCCGTTTCCGAAGCCCAACTATTATTCGGAACACATATATCATAACCCAACCTTTAATCGAAAATATCATAATACTCTCCAATCTTTACTTCATCATAGTCTATAATACATTAATTTCAACTAACTTTCATCAATTACATTTCATTACCCTCGACAAAGGGTTATACAAAGCTATAATGGCCTTTCAAGCCACATTACAACAAAATCCGAAATTTCAATACACAAAGGTTACATGAACTATAAAGTCTTAAAAGTGACTAAAGCTTTGGGTCTTCCAAAAATTATCTCAAATTATAACCTAAGCAAGCTTGGAATGATGCCTTGACTCTCTTATACTTCATCTCTTACTCATCATCTGAAGGTGGGGACAGGAAGGGGGTAAGCTTAAAAGCTCGTGGGTAATAAGCTTACAACCGAGAATAAGCAAAACTTTTGAAAATCATTTTACTTGTCAAAATTTACAATATTTCAAATCATGTATGCATTCATCATGTCAAATATATCAAAATGCAATGCACAACATATGGCTCAAGGGTTCCATAGACAGAATGAAGAAACCAAAGTTTACCCCATTAACAGAATGAGTCCTTTTTGCGGAGCTCATATGCCACAAGCGGGCAACCGAGAGAAGGTCTTGTCAACGTGCACGTGACGAACATAATGGTTCCACTCTCACCTAAACAAAAGCACATATTCATGCTCAAATCAATCATGATTTCATATTCTCATGCTTCTTATACTTTTTCAAATGTACAGAATGCCATGAAATTTTCAAGGCATAACATAAAATGTTTCGATGCATTTCCATCTTTATTTTGAAATTCATCAACAAAATTCATATGCCGAAACATGTAGAAATTTTGCAAATCATTCAAAAGCAATAAAAGCAACATTTATGAAGGAATTGAAATCATTTTCTTTATGGCTCATTACCGAATTATAAGCATGAAACCCACCTTATTTCGCTTGCTTAAATTTTCAAGAGTCAAGCTTGCCGTTTTCCTTGCTCTTGACGTTGATATTCTTGATCCCCTGCAAGTTTTTAGCTGAACACTCTTCTCTATTCTTCTTTCTCCTTGTTTCGGTGTCTCCTTCTATCCTTCTAGGCTCTTCTACAAATTTCTCCTTCTTTTCTTCCTTAACTCTCACGACTCCTCTCTTCTTTGTCTTATTAGCTTAAGAAAAAAATTTTGATTTTCCAATTTTTCCCTTAATGAATGCAAAAATCATATTTGTCCTTTCTTATAAGCCTAGGTTCTTTTAACCTCAAGTGGTCTTCCAAAGATGCCCCTAAACATTATAACACAACACTTTCCTCCAGAAAAATGTCTTCCGTTGTCTCAAGTTCCTAATGACACCAAAATCATTCAATTCAGTTCAGTGATTAGAAAGATATACTTCATATATCTTTTTGGACTGCTCTTGTCCATAACAGTATACTATGTACAACTTCCCTCTGAAATTTGAACATCTTCAACACTGAATTAGATTCCCTTTTTTTCATACCATTTGTATCTCCATGTCTCTAGTTTACCACAAATCAGAAATCATCTCATTTGGAGCTCTATCGATCTCGAAATCATCAAAATACTGAAGTATGTTCAGTGGAATAACACCAGTTCATATTATTTAAGATTGCACACATTGTACCTGCCCCACGTTTGTCACTCAATCTTTCTTACTTCACTTCAGATGGATATGGATTTTGGTGGAGATGTAGACCAATGTCCTACGAGTCCAATGGTTCAAGAATCAAGTCATTTGGGTGTCTATAGAAGAAGTTTAGGCCAAAAGAATCAAACATATTTTTGTCTTCAATCATACTAAACTTGTCTCAGAACAATTGAGATAACTTCCACTAGAGATGTTGGATTGAGATAATATTAGGACTTTTTCAAAGAGAACTTCAAGATCTACAACTTTTTTGAAGACTTCAATGATAGATTCTATCTTTTGAGAGAGTCGAAAATGGAACAGAAGATAGGTGATGAACAGTAACCCAGAAGGAGTTTATCAATAGTAACACAAAAAGTGTTTTTTACAATTAGCATAACTTTTCCTATAGATATCGGATTTAGGTGTTCTATATATGGTTCGAAAGCGGACTTCGAGAGCTACAACTTACATGAAGACCTTAAAGACCAATTCTATCTTCTTTCAAACAGAAGATAGGTATAGAAGAAAAATAGAAGAAGCAAAATACAGAAGAAGATGCGTCACAGACGAAGATGCTTTACAGAAGGAGCTGACGTCACCTAGAGGAAGTTGACGTCATCACAGAAGAAGTTTTGCTATTAGCATAATGTTTTCTACAGACATCGGATTGAATTGTTCTTTACATGATTCGAAAGAGGGAATCAAGATATACAAACTTCATGAAGAGCTCAAAGGCCAATTTTATCCTTTGAAGGGTCAAAAATAGGATAGAAGATATACAATGAACAGTGACCAAGAAGAAGTTTGGGAACAGTAACACAGACGATGTTTTACAATTGCTATAACTTTCTCTAGAGGGATTGGACAAAGATGTTTTTTATATTGTTTGAAAGAGGATTCCGACAATACCTCTAAACTTCTAAACATCTTCACTTGTAAAGATCCTAACTTTCGACTCCGATGTCTAAACATTTCATGCTATATATCATTAGAAAGCTAGAAAAATAATCTACAATTTCCAAGAAGGCAACTTCATCCAATTCAGCCTAGATAAATCCAGATGTTTCCCATAAGTCCAACAACGAATTTTACATTCATCCACCAATATACTGCACCTAGTTCTCAAATTCATGAAATTTTGAGACCCTTAGAGACAGAATTGAAATTCGATTTCTTCATAAGAATTGTAGACATATGCTTCTAGTCTAATCCAAGCAAATAATCATCTCATTTGGATAACTAGAAAAAGTTATGGCTACTAGACCGAAGCACACTCAGTGAACATTTTTCAGACCACTACCACTTTTGTTTCTAAATGTTTCCTTATCACAACTCATAACAAGATCATCTTCTCTACTTCATTTTCAACTCCATCTCATCTATAAAGATATTATAGTCCATGATTAATCATGAACATCAGTAACAGAACATACATACATATATATATATATACACATGTTCTTCATCACTTTCACCCTAATTCAGCCCATTTCATAGTCTCTCACTACCAAAATCACCAAAACAAAACATGAACCTATGCACACTTCTCATGTACTGCTCAAAGTTTTCTAAGAAAAGTTTCAGGGTCTAACACCAACCTATATTTGCAGCTAGTCGCTCAATTTTTCGCCTCACTCCTATGGTTTCTAACAATTCAAAATCAAAGTAATGAGGAGTGATTAATTCCCTATCTCTAACGTCTCGAAAACTCGTACCTTCTTTCTCCAAATAAATGGGAAATGGGGCACAAAAAGGTGCCACTAAATCGGGCTTACCTTCATCGGAGACTTGAGGGTGCAATTCATCGTTCTGTTTCTGAGATGCCATCTTCTTTGGAGTCATTGGAAGAGTAAAACCTGTAAAAATAAGAAAGAGAGGGGTGAATTAGTTTTTTAGAGAGAGAAAAAATCTTATCAAAATCCTTGTATTTTTGAATGATTAATGCATGAGAAGAGTAAAGGATTGTAAGATTAATGAAAAGATATGATGAAAATGCCAAGAATCTAGACGAAGATGAGGGATTTTAGAGAGTAAGAGAGTGGATTTTCATGGGTTAAAAAGAGAAGTTGTAAAAATTCTAAGAGTAAATGAAAGAAGAAGAGGGGGAGGGAAATTTCAAATTTCCCTCGGATGGGATTCTCACAAATATGGGAATACCCATCATTCCCACGATCGTGGGATTTATCTCCGGAACCTTTCTGGGGAGAGTTTCCAAGGTTGTGGGAATCACTCCAATTCCCACGATCGTGAGATTGGGTAATTCTTCCACTTTTAAACCTTCTTCCAATCCTAGCACGCATTCTCAATTATCCCACAACCTACAGACACATCAAATTAATATTACCAATAAGAAATTTGAAGAGAAAACAAGTTGAGATTCAAACAAAATCCAAATAAACAATAATGAAACTCAATTCAAACCTAATCATCACTGGACAAATAAAACAAATAAATAGGCAAAAATAATCAAAAGGGAAATAAATATACTAAGTTAAGGTCATTAACTTGACTATTCCCTATACATTCATGAAAGAGTGGAAGAAAGGAAAGAGATAACTTCCCTTTCTTATGGATATATCCCTCCATAATATGGCTTACAACCATGCCCATTGACCTTGAATGTTTCTCCATTGTCATTTTCCAGCTCCAAAGCTCCATGGGGAAACACTTGAAGAATCTTGAAAGGATCCACTCCATTTTTACTTGAGCTTTCTATGAAATAACCGAAGTCTTGAATTGAAAAAAAGTACCAAGTCTCTACTCTTAAATTCCTTCTTCTTGATGTAACCATCATGCCACTTCTTAGCCCTTTCTTTGCATAGCTTGGCATTTTCATAAGCATCATATCTTAGTTTTCCCAACTCATCAAGGTGTAATAATCTCTTTTCTCTTGCTAACTTCCAATCCATGTTCAATTTCCTGATTGCCCAATAGGCTCTATGCTCTAACTCCAGTGGTAGGAGGCAAGCCTTTCCATAAACAAGTCGGTATGGTGTTGTGCCTATAGGACTTTTGAAAGCTGTTCTACAAGCCCACAATGCGTCATCCAGCATCAACGCCCAATCTTTCCTTGAAATGCTCACTATCTTTTACAAAATCTTTTTCAACTCTCTATTTAATACCTCCACTTGGCCACTAGTTTGGGGGTGGTAAAGGGTTTCCACTCTGTGATGAACATTATATTTCTTCAAAATGATCTCAAATGGTTTGCTGCAAAAATGACTCCCCTTATCACTTATAGTCGCTCTAGGCACCCCAAATCTAGTAAAAATCTTTTTAATAAACTTTTGAACCACCTTGCCATCATTAGTTGGAGTGGGACTGACTCTGTAACCCCCCATTACCCCAGAGTACATATCGGAACGCCCGTGGGTCATTCCGGCATATAACCTAAGATAATGGAGT
>JANIIA010000009.1:8739983-8759721 GCA_027478495.1 Erythroxylum alaternifolium | reverse complement strand
TTTGTTTTATTAATAATAAATATTTTCATTACAAAACTGTAACTGAAGAAGATAAAGTTACATGTAAATACACTTGCCTTCCAGGGCACTATATTTACATAACTCTAACAGAGATAGCATGATCATGAGTATAGAGTTAAAAATATGATATACGTGGCTGTAAAAGTAAATGGATTTATGTTTTGGTTTTAGTATATTAATGTTATGAATAGGTTGATTAATAAAAAGCAGTTCTGATGATGTCTTGAGATAAATGATAAATGATAGATCATATATTGTTTTATGGATGAGTAATAATGAAAATAGTATTTTAATGAGAATTGAAAGCTGAAGAATATAGAGATGAGTTTATGACTTAATTGTGTGTATAGAAAGAGTGCAGAAATTTGAAGAAGGAATGATATGTTTTGGGTATATGAAAGCCATAAGTTATAAGTTGTCATGTGAGAAAAACTATAATGAGTTTGAAGCTAAAGAAAAGGAAAGTGTAGTGTCTTGAAATGAGAGGAAATAAGATGATAGTTTAGAGATAAGGTGAAGTTGATAATGGAATTAAAAGTGAGCTGAAACATTGATGAATGAATGTATGCATTGATGTTTTGTTTTGTATGATTGATTTAAAAAAATGTATTAAGTGTTGATGGATGTTTTGAGTTAAAAATGGAGATGAGAATGAAGAGGAAATGAAGTAGAAAAGATAAACTATATATATGAGGTGTTGAGCATAGTATGAAAGAGTCAGAAATCTGGAAAAATTGCAGAAAATTGGGGTAGGCCACAATCGTGGCACCTATCCCATGATCATAAACAGATGTATTGACTTCTATCATGATCATGCGGAGGAATCTCACGATCGTGGGCAGAGTCTGGAATGGCCAAAAATGTGAATTCTCCTTCTTTTATAGGATGTTTGAAACAACAACTGCTAAGGTGCTTTCCTATTATGCATCTAGGCTTAAATTAAGATTGAAATGAACCTAGTTTGAAGATTGGTTATATGGTTAAATGTGTGATATGTTTAGGGTGATAATTGAGGTTACAACTTAAGCATGAATGATTGTTATCAATGTGACAAATTCTAGAAAATTGGAGATGCTATGGAAATGAAAGTGATTTTATAATGGCTAACGTGATTCAAATAAGACGAATGAGGTGTATTTAGTAAAAATGAACGGGAACTTAAATATTATGTGATAAAATGATGCTAGAAAAGAAATGATGAATGATTGAATCGTGATATTAGAATAACTAAGTTCTTTGAGCTATAAACCTAGGTGCAATCTTGATATACAAAAATGATGTTGATTAAATGATCAAGAGATGTGATTAAAGAAGCATACTCGAAATAGTCAAACTGAGCATCCATTATACATTACACATATACATATGTGTATAATTGAATATTTATGTGATTGTGCGAATTACTAATATGTGTAAAACATGTGTATTGCATGAAGTTGCTACACAGGATTGAAAGTCAATGTTTAGACGCTTCCAGATCATGGAAGCAAATGTTGATCTGGAGCGTACCGTAAGTCGACCTAGATGGTCTCCTCTTAATTAATTGTTCTCTTTAAGCATCTGTGTTGAGTTATTATTGATGTGAATGTGAATGTGATAATTCCAGACATTAACAATCTGAGGAGTTTGATAAATGTGAATGTATTGGAAGTGCTTCATTGAATGTGAATAAGAAAGGAATAAGTGATTCTCAACATATTTGTTGAATGCTAGAATTAAGTCCGATGATATGTGAAAGTAAATGTGTAAAGTGAAATAAAGTTACTGATTGAACTTAAGTGATCTAGATAAAGGCAGTTATGACCGGAATAGCCACCGAAAAAGATCTTAAAGCTCAAAACATGATTAAGAGCCAAAGACTCACTATGTATAATGATCACGATATCCCCAATAGATACGGGATAGTTACCAATGAGTCTGGTATTCACAATGGATATGTGACAATTACAGGCACTCGATCACAACACTATAATAACTAAAAGTGAGTTTCATGAGCATTATATACACATTTAATATGTATGTTTGAAATGATCGAAATAAATAGTTTGAATGATTCTAAATGTGAAATATGAAATAAGTGAATAAAGATGATGTTGATGTTTTATGATGATTACTGAAGTGATGTGCCTTATGTGATGATGTGAATTGTCTGTAAATTATTATGTTATGTGATATGACTGAGACATTGAGGATAATCCGCTCACTGAGTTCGCAAAACTCACCAAAATTGAAACGTTGTCTTTTAGGTTCAGGGGATATCTAGTTAGACCAACTGGAGTTTAACCACTACATTCATATAATAATGTTTTCCACAAATATTGTACCATATGTATGTGAAAAATTTTGCTATATAATGACTTTATGACTGTAAGTGTTTTCTAAGAAAAATGGTCAATTTGAAAATTGATTTTGTTCTCAATGTGTTTATGAATAACATAGGTCGAAATGATAATGAGTTCTCTAAAAATGCGTTTGATGCATGAAAATTTTGCAATGAGTATGATTGAATAAATGTCCTAGCGTTTCACCCTCGTGGAGTATGTTCTTAAATACCGACGGTATTTTTGAGAATATACCCTTTAAGAGTGGGGTGCTACAAGTTGGTATCATAGCCCAGGCTTAGTATCTTACATGGACATTTTTCAAAATATGTGTCAAGGTACATACATTTTAGACATGTCGTAGCATGCAGTAGCAACTGATCCCCAATCTGAGTCACATTTTCATGAGTCACATGCATGAATATTTGTTAAGAGTTTGAGCTGTTAGAAGCAATGAAAAGAAGGATGATCTATCAAAGTATAGGGAAATGTAAGTTTGTGGATATTTAGAAATCAGAAATACTACATGGTTCGATGTGTTGAATAAAGATTTAGTGTAATTGTATTGGTGGATTTATCATCAAATATGACATCAATATTGTACTATGGTTATATATATCTTTGAATTGATATGGATATGAATACATTATCGTGGATTGATTGAGGAAAATAGAGATACAAGTATAAATGATGAGAGTTAAAGTGTACAAGCAAAGTGAAATGAAAACAAAAATTTATTATGACCTTGAGAAGATGAATTTGGAATTGAAGTGATTGTTTGATTAATATGACATGAGTTATGATTTAGGATAAGAATATGTCAGTGGAATTAAGATCAGAATGCCATGATGATTATGCATCTATAATTCTGAATTGATAGAGAACATACATATGGAGGATGAAATAAATGATAACTGGAAGATGAGATAAATGATAGCAATATATATAGAAGTTTTCAAGGTTAAGTTGAATTGTTATAATGAGTACATGTAGGATAGTGTGATTACCTTGACAAGTTATAGTATTAAATAGTGTGATTACCTTGACAAGTGATAGTATTAAGCACTTATGTATTATATGCTTGGAAATGGAGTAGGAAGTGATCTATGACTAATTGAATACATTTTTAGTCATAGTTCCCATTGTTAAAATTCTGAGATGAGTCAGAGTAACCCATGAAAGCGTTTAAAATGATTAATTAGGAATAGATTGAAAGTGTAAACGATGTTACTATGTGTGATGAAATCGAGGAGAAAGGAAGGAAAAAAGAAGCAGGGCACGATTGTGGCATAGTCCCTATGATTGTGGCTGAGATTAATTAGTTCTGTCACAATCGTGGCAAAGTCTCCACTATCGTGGCTAGTTCCACGAGCTTTTATCACGATTGCGAGAAGGTTCACAATGATCGTGGGCAGGAACAAAAGGAGACATGTTGTCTAGATTCAATTGAGATTAAGGTATCATTCGTATGAGATATTAATTGGTGACTTTTTGAAAATACATCTTTAGATGAGATGTAATGATCTTGATGGTACATATCAAAGTATAAGAGTAACTGAATATGCCTCTTATTTCACTGAGTTTTATTTTAAAGAATATTCTAATCATGCAAGATATGACAGTAATTAATTTTATTAAGATATCATGAATAGTTGAAATTGATCTTATTGAGGTATTATAAATGGATGAAAAGAAATCATGAATATAGTTGACCGATAAAGAGTATGTAAAGAGTACAGATGAATGAGGAGAGAAATATTCTTTTGTTAGACACTGTCATCGAATTATATCATGTAATTCAAATGTTCTATTTCTAGAAATGAATGACTATTGAACCAATCAGAAGTGAATATTGGAGTCTCATTTCTAACTGAGACTCAAGTATAAGAAGTTGAATATGTTATAGAGAGTATATGTATTTTTTTAATATTAAGTAGCCCAACTACATTATTAGGTTCATAAATTGGATAAGACGTTGTTGCTATTGCTAAAGGAACTTAGATTCACAATTGACTTGATATTCGTATATTCAAAGGATACCAGTTATATTTGACATTTGTGTTCAGAAAATTGATAATTTTAAATGAATTAAAATGTATGGAGAAACTAGTAAGATGTAAGGCCCAAATTGTGCCTAGTTGGAATTTTACATTGAACATATAAGATAGGTGTTAAAAAAGATTTGTGATAAGAGTGAGGATTGCATATGACTTGAATTTTAGTTTAATGAATCATACTTAGTGAATTAGAAATAAGTGTCACCATTAGAGAATTAAGGTATTAATATTGGGCCTGGGACTTGGACCATATGTCATAGTTACATTACATACGGTTTGGGTGGAGATTAAGTGAAAAGAAGGCTTGTAAGTACTTAAAAACCTATGTTTATATTGATTTTAGCAAGTTCAATTTGTCACGATCGTGCACCCCTGTGTGACACTTAAACTTGTAAGAATCATATCTCTTGATTTTGATGTCCAAAAATTACAAACTTTATACCATTAGAAGGCTAAGAGAATAAGCTACAACTTTTATGAAGATAACTTTGTCAAATTCAGCCTACATTAATACAATTTATTCATTTTAATACGGAGATAAGTGGATTAATTACTTGGTGACAAATGACAACATTTTGTGTGGATGAATGGCAGCTCCTAAATGGGACAAGTGAAGAACATGCATGAAGACATATGTTGTTACCATTTTTTTTTGGCTTATTCTTTACCATTTTGTTCTCTCTCCACTGAAACTCTCTCACTTACACCTCCTGAAATTTTTGCTTGCTTTTTGGATCATCATTATCGCTTAAAGTATTTGCATGATATTGCATCAAGGAAGCTAGATTCTGTTATTTTCTATATTTTTGTCCTCTTGGTCATCATAATCTTGGAATTTTGATACTTTCCTGAAAGGTTAGAGTGTTGATCATTGAAGTAGGGAATTAAGTTAAAGAAGGTATGGGAATACTAATCTTGATTGCATATTATCATATGAATTATTTGATGTTTGATTGGATAGAATATTTAGTGATTTGATGATGAATTAAGGTCTGGACATAAAATTTATATGTAATTGGGTTATGAATAAGGTGGAATTGTAGTGAAAAGGATGAACCTTGGAGTAAGGGCATTGAGGGTGTAAGATGTGAATGAATTGTACTAGTTTCGCTAAATAGATTTCACTGAACAGCCATCGGTACTTAGGCTATAACTTGACCCGTAGATATCTAAATTAGGTGATTTTCATTATTAATTAAACTGAACACATATACCTACAACTTTCATGAAGGAATGGAATTTTGTTTCTATCCCGAAGAATTTTGAAATTTGGCCTAAACTTGAATTTAGGTTTCTGTCATTGGTTAGGAACAGTCTGTAGTATTTTGGGCCTAACTTTAGAAATAATGAACCAAATTGTATGAAATTTACTTCATTAGAAACTTAAGACATATAGGAACGTTTTTGTAAAAGAACATATTGCCCAGAAACAACAGTTTCTATATCAAAATTGTTATACAAATTACACCCGAAACCTATCCTAAGAAAATCTGAAAAAAAAAAGAAAATGCTAAACTTGGTTGTGTAATTGTTGACATATATAGGGTTAAGACTTTTAACAATGGTTTATGTAAACTTAATTGGGATTTAAAAAGAACCTAGATGATGTCAGATTAATGGAGTAAAACGTAATTGAGTTATGGTTTATTAACGGAGATGATAATATAAAGGATGTATGGTTTAATAATGACGAACATAATGTTGAATTGCTTGGTGTGATCATGAATGAATGAGTTCTTAAGGCTTATGTATTATGAAACAGATATGGATGATTTTGAATTGAGAATTTCTGCGATAATATTATGACATTACTGGACCATCAGTTTGAAGTAAATCACACATTAATATAGAATTTACGTACAATATATGATATACACAAGAAGGGGGGTTGAATTGTGTATTCTTTTCGTGAATACAAAATCTCTAATATTTCTTGATAAGAACTTCTCTAACTTGTTAAAAGAATATCACAAACGTTATATGAAAATTGTTACGTAGATAAATTGCAAATAATTTTTATATACTTGTTTTAAAAATAAAATAGAATAAGTTGAAAGATAGAAGATATACACTGCGATTTTATATTGGTTCACCCCAAACAGTGGGCTACGTCTAGTCCTCAGAATTCTTCTGAGATTTCACTATACTTCAACAAGTTTACAAGTATTCTTTCTTCCCTTTTAGAGCCTCTTCAGGTCTCTTACACTAAGTATTCTTTCAGCTATCTTAGTCTCTCCAGGTTCTTAGCCTTTTCTTTCTCTCACTAGAAAGATATTACAGTAGGGTTAGCTCTCTAGTATCGCACTACAGAATTTTTCTTTTCTAAGTAAATACTTAAACGCTCAAAAGTTGTCAGCTCTAAAATTTTCCGAAAAGTTGTTTAATCTTTGACTACGACTAGTATTTATAGTCTAAGTATCCAACTGCTTCTTGATTCTTGATAACTGCTTCTTGTATCTTGATAACCGCTTCTTGAATCTTGATAACTGCTTCTTGAATCTTGATAACCGCTATTTAGTTGAGTTCTGTAACTAACTCCAACTAACTAACTATTCAACGTACTAGCCTATCTTCTGCTTTGTATCGTCTGTGTTTTGCTTCTTCTATGTTTTCCTTTCTTTTGTGTTCTCCACTTACTTCTATATTTTGCTTCTTTTGTATTTTCTGTATCTTCTACTTCTTCTGTGTTTTCCTTCCTTCTGTTTTCATCACTTCTTCTGTGTTTGCTTCTTCTGTATCTTTTGTGTTTTGCTTCCTTCTGTATTTTGCTTCCTTCTATATCTTCTACTTCTTCTGTGTTTTGCACTTCTGCACACTTAACACACTCATCAAACTAGTTCATTTATTTCTAACAATATTATTATTTGATTGTCATCAAAATTAATCATCGTAAAGTCCTCTTGACTTAACAAAAAGGAAGTTAGAGAATGAATTGCAAAACATAAAGAACTCTACTAAAGTGATAAAATTACCATAAAAGCGAGATGATCTTATTAATTTTTACATCCTATGCATTATTGGTAGTGTTAAAATGGATAACCCATTTGTAGATCTAGGAGCTAGTATCAGTATGATACCTTTCACTTTGCATAAAAAAATGGAATTAGGCGAAATAACAACCCCCAAGTTGCATGTTCAAACAACTGATAGATCAATCCATCATCCTAGAGATGTAGTCAAGGATGTTTCGACTAAGGTTGACAAGTTCATTTTTCCCACAAATTTTGTAATCTTAGACTTAGAAGAGGATGTGTAGACACCTATTATCCCAAGGAGACTGTTGAGTGTTATATTGGGAAAGTTTTACAATTTATAAGCCCTCAAAATACTACAAGCACACAAGTCGTGAATTTTAGTATGTGAGGTGTCGATGGAGTTGTGAACTAATTTAATCCAAAGTTATCTAAGGCTTAAAAACTTAATGAAATGAAAATAAAAAGTTAATAGAAAGGTAAACATGTGAAGATGGATAATAGAAAATTGAATTGCAAAATTAACACAAATGAAACCAAATTGAGGACCACTAACTTAACAATGGAAAATTACACAAGAAGAATTACCAAATTATGAGAAGGGATTTTTTTATCATCAATACTAACCTAGTTATTTATATGTTAACGAGGTGCCGATTCTAGACTATCGAAGGTAGGATTACTCTCTCTCAAGTTATAATCGCAAGTCTTAAATAATAATCCCTAATTAGGTTTAGTATCGAACATGCAATCTCTCAATTATAAACAACCCTAACCCTAATTAGTTTTTAAGCTTTCTCATAAACCAATTGAGTCTCACACGAGGTCTCTCTGCACATAAAGCATTAGGCAATCTACCACTATCAGAGATCATTTTTAGCCTTCTCCCAATCGTTTATAGACGTTGATGGGGGTGAATTGACCCTGAGAGTGGGAAATGATAAGGTGTCATTTAAAGTGTCTAATGTTGAAAGCAATTCTATCAAATCTGTGGATGTTATAAAGAGTAAAGAATCTTGGGAAGAAGTTAAACAAAGTTTTACTTATAGGGACACATTAAAATGAACACAAATCAAGCAAACTACTCAAAAGAAGAAGAAAACGAAAAAGGAAGGTGGTAAGAAGCATAGTCTAGTAGCTCGAGTACAATTTATGAAAGTTATAGTGGTGTTACTATCACATGAACCATTTGAACCACCATGAGCAAACAAAGAATGTTAAGCCAGTGATGGTAAACAAAGCCCTTCATGGAAGGCAACCCTCGCTTTTCAATATTTAGTTGTTCATCTTTCATATTAGATTAGGTTTGCAATTCTGTTTGTATGTGCTTTTGAAATAAGTAGAACACTTGGAAGAGATCAAGCATAAGTAAGACCTTGGAATTTTAACTTTTCTCTTTTTCATAATGGATAGGAATAGTTTGGCAAAGGAAATAATGAGGTGATGATGTAATTATAAGGTATGGAAGAACTTCGGGAGTGAAATGTGGAAAACAACAAATATCTAAAGGAATGTAGAAATTTCTAGGGCGACGATTTACTCATAACTTTGCCCCTCCTACCCCCTCTTAACCTACATATTTACATTCGCCATCATTTTTCCCACACATCTCATTCTCTAACTGTCTCTCTAAAGTCATTACGTCAATTCCCTCTCACTTCTCTCTACAACCAACCTTAATTTCTTTATTTCTCTCTCAATTCCTTAAACCTCTCATTTTAATAGGACCGCTTATTAAGCAAACAGTCAAGCAATCTCAACCAAATGTTAAGGTTCAAGTATCAGGCTACGGAGTACAGAGCATCCTTTCCAATTTACTTATAAAAGAAAGGTAAACACTTCCAAACCCTTAGTGTAAAAAGAATTTGGATTTGGACATATTAGAAACTATTGGTTTAAGAGAACAGGTTGAAAGTTTATAGGAAAGAATTCATTGGGAAAAATTCATGCTCTTTAATTATGTCATATACGAAGAACTTACCCTATAATTCTTCACCTCCCTCCAATATGAGCTTAGTAAACCTAAGGATATATGGTTTCGATTGTGGGGTCAACCGTATGAGTTATGCTATGAGATACCATGTGAAATCGGTGGATTCCTTGAATCGACCATAGTAGACTAGCACAATGACTTCCATGCCACATGCTATTGGACTTAATTGACTAGTAGTAAAATTTTGACTCCAAAAAAATGCCCACAACAACATAATTCATAATCCTGAGCACTTGCTTAAGTTTATATGTCAAACAATGTTTGAAAAAACAGAAACTAATAACTGTTCGGTCAAGGAAGTTTTCCTGTTGTGGTGTACGGACCATAGTATCCAACTTTGCACTTCCACCTATATCTTTGCCTTAAATACTTCTTGATCCTTCTATGGATATTTTTAGGGTTTCCTTAGTTATTTTGGCCCAAAAAATACCCCCAAATCATCAAAAATACAAAAATATTATGACCTAAAACATTTATAATTTGCTCTGTACACAATTATGGCATTACTCCAACTCTCTGGTACGATCTTGCATATCTTGCAAACAATTATTCCATCATTTTTTTCATATTTTCTTTGATTTATGCTTTCTCTACTCATCACCAAACATATCGGAAAAACCTTGAAACAAACAATCAAGATTAGATTCTTGCCTTAAACAAGAATCAATCAAACAAAACATATACAAAAACCTAGCAAGAACCTAAATTTAAGTTAACATATGATTATCATCTAAGAAAACAATAAAAGTACACTCTAACACCTAGAAATTATCTTATATAGGATAATTTATTAAATTTGTTATCAGTAAGTTATTTCTCATTAACGAAGGTCATGAAGCTGTAAAATGATATATGATCTTATTTTTGATTTGATAATAAGATAATAGATTTGTCATAAGAGATACAAGGATTTTATTAAAAAGTTCCTATACTATGGGTTGCCTATGTGGTTGCATGTTCATATTTTCTACTATATTTTGTACTATGCAACATATCAGATGATTGTTATAGTAGCTATGGGAACCTTGAACAATAAGACTTTAGAAGCCTCCATAAAAATGAATGAGTAGTTGTCAATACACATCTATTATTGTCAATCAAGTAGGGAAATGTTATATTAACTAGTAGGTGCATACAATATGGATGTTGTTATAGTATTGGCATCTCAAATAGAAAAAGTAACAAGGAAAATTCATAACCTAATTAATATAGTAATACTTACATAAGCGTTATAGATTGAATGGTAAGTAAGAACATATAGAAACGTTGACTATTAAGTTAGCACTACTTTTGCTAAACCAAAGTGGCAAAGAGGTAATAGATCACAAGAAGAAAGAATGGGAAAAAGAGTAGGCTTTATTAGAGGAAGATAAAAAGAAGAATATAAAGAAGAAGTTATATATATCGATGATATCTGTTGCTTTTTTTATGGTAATTATTTTGATATTATTAATGTAATATAAGCTAAATTTTGTGACTTTTTTTAGAAAATCATCAAGTAAGATGAGAGGGTTTTACAAAAGTGAGGAAAGGTATTAGCATAAGATGCCTCATCAATTAAAGAAGCAAGAAGATACATAGCACTCACATAATTCTAAAAGAAGGGGGCTATAAGTTAGTTTACCTTTAAAATGACCACAACTATCAAGGCCAACTAAAATACTCTAAATATACACTTATTGGGAGGTAACCTAATAATATAATTTATCTTTACATGTGTTTTATATTTTATTTTATATATTTTTTCATTTTATATGTTTTTCTTTATGTTGTGTTTTTCTTTATATATTTTCACATTTTAATGTATCTAATGGACTTATAGCTAACAATATCAAGAAATAGATTAAAGAAGCTTTCTTATTCTTTATTTTCTCAACATTTTAAATTTACATTTTATTTTTTATTTTATGCTTAATAATCATCCATTGATGAGAATGAAAGGTTTAAGAATTGGGAAGGATTATTTTTTATAGTTGTAAATTATAGTGTGTTTTCTAAGCTTTAAAGTGTGTTTTTAAGTATTTTCTTAGGTGATAATCATGTGTGTATAGATTTATGTTCTTATTAGTGTCTTTGTGTGATTTTTTATTTTTTTTATTAAGGTAAGAATTTAATCTTAATTGTATGGTTTAGGGGATGTTTAAAATGTTCGATGATGAGTTATGATAGGAAATGTATAGAAAAGATCAACAAGGAGTTAGAGTGTAATAACCCGTTTTTCCATACTAAGGGTTAGGACATAAGATCCTAGACCACTGTACATAAAAAATTTCATTTGAGAAATTATAAGGTGCATTGCATTCATATGCATATCATTAGCATACACATATGAATTATTATATTGTACATGTTACAAAGATTGTATATGCACTCAATTGACATATTTCGTGGTATGAACGATTTAAAGTGAATATGATGTGAATTGTGAATTTTTATGTCTTGAAATTTGGTTGATGGATTACAATTGGTGATTTAGAATTTATTTGTTAAAATTGGGAGATTTATGAAATTATGTGTATTTTTGGACTAGGGATAATGCCAAGTAGCAAGACAAATTAACAAATGACAGTAGAAATAAGTGTCATATGATAATAGAAATAAGTGACACGTGGTATTAAATAATTGGTGACAAATGACTTAGAGATTTAATGACAATTGGCTTAGAGATTGAGTGACAATTGGATTAGTATTAAGAGTCATGTGGTAGCCTAAGTAAAATTACAATTAGCATAATTCTTTATATGGTAAGTGTCATGATCATGACACTCACCATACTTTTAAACTGATGACATATGCAATGAAAGGCCATCTTTCATTTTTCTTTCATTTTACTTTTGCTACAAGCTTTCTTCTTCATTTTCTTTCTTCTCTCATTTATGATACTCATATCCCACACTCATGATTTTGAGTTGCCATCACCTTTCAATTTGCTACTCCAAGACCTTGTTGTTTTCTTCTTGTTACTAAAAACCTAGCCTATTTTACCTTGAAAGTTTGATCATCGTGTAAGTGGAGGAGCAAGGGTTATATGATGATTTGAAGAAACTTGGAGTTAAACAAGTAAGTCAAATATTGTTCTTCATGGCTTGTATTAATAGAAATGTTTATGATGATTGTTCAGGGTTAGATTGATGTTGTTAATGGTGTATGAAGAGTGCTGAACGTTGATAAAGAAATGGATGTATTTATGTTTTGTTTTTATGTAAGTGATGAATAATTGTTTATGTAATGTTATATGGATGATTTTGAGATGGAATTGAGTTGAAAATGATGAGGAAATGAAGTAGAAATGATGAACTATGTATAAGATGTCTTGGATATAGTTTATAAAGGTTAAAAATTTGGAAAAATTGAAGAAGAAATTTGCTGGAAATTTTGGATAACATAACCAATGATCGTGGTAAGGCCTACATTATTATGGGAAAATCAAGGATTTTCATATGATACATCCTATAGGAAAGGCATTTGACGTGAGTTCTTCTCTTTTGTGTGATATTTGAACCAACTACTGATAAGTTACCTCACTTTAGTGTATTTGGACTTGATTGAGGTTTGAAATGAACCTAATTTGATGTTAGAATAGGTGATTAAATGTTTGATATATTTAGGTTGTAATTGATGTATAACATAAGGATGGATTGCTGATATCAATGACTAAAATCTGGAAATTTATGAGTGTTAAAAGAATGAAAGTGTTCTTAGGATGCAATTGCGATCCAAAGGAATGAGTAAGGTGTATTAGGTATAAATGAATAAGAATTTGGATATTGTGTGACTATATAATGCTAGAAAAAGGGATTGATGATTGTATAATTGAAGAGTTTAGAATAATCAAGTTTCTTTGAGGTGTAAACCTAAGTAAAAGTTAGACATATATAAGTTATAATGTTTGAATGATCATGACTTGTGATTAAGGATATAAACCTAGGAATAGTCAATTGAGCATGCATTGTACATGACACATATATATGTGTGTTTATGATTGAATACTTATATGATTGATCAATTTAGTAATGTGTATGATATGTGTCTTGCATCATTATAAAAGCACAAATCAAACGCCAGAATCTAGACATTGCCGGTTCGTCGAGGTAATAGCTAATTTGGAACTTACTCTGAGTCAACTTAGATATTTTCTCACTAGGATTAATTTGTTTATGTATAAAATGCAATTATTGAACTGTATCTGATGTGATTGTGATAATGATGTGATTATGATAATTTCGAACATTGATGGTCTGAGGAGTTTGATAATTGAGATTATATTAGGAGTGTTCCTAATTGAATGTGAATTGGGAAAACTATGTGTACTCAACAAATTATTGAATGTTAGACTTAGATCCGATGAATATGTGAAAATGACTGTGCATCATGAATAAAAGTGATTGGATGCATATAATGAGAAGTGATGCATTTCAACACATTGATGTGCATGATTAGATAAAGGAGTTGTGATTGGAGTGACCAGTGAAAAGAGCATAAAGCTCAGAAATATGTATAAAGAGCCACAAGCTTAGTATTAAAATGAGCCCAGTATCCACAATAGGTATGGGACAATTATTAATAAGCCCAATATCCACAATGGATACAGGATAGTAAAAAGGTGCTTGGTCACAATAAAGTAATAATGAAAGTGGAGTCACAAGTGCATTTGCATATACAGCTTCGTATTTATTATATGAATGATTGAAATGAATTTCTGAGTTGTGATGTTATGAATGATTGAGATAATGATCAAATTATTCTGTAATGAGTATATGAAATGTGACGTGACATTTAATATTTGATGATATGATCTATTATGAATTGAATTGTAAATTGTCTTTGTGTATTGATATGAGTGAGCACATCGAGGATGATTCACTTACTGAGTTTGCAAAACTCATCAAAATTGCAAATGTTGATTTTCAATTGCGAGGATGACTTGGCCCCTAAGGCAAACTATTAGAAGTCTAGTTCTATCCATTTTGGAAGTCACAAATGGCTCAAAGGTCGGTCAGCTGATATTGAGGAGTTTAGATATAGTATTTGTATTTAGTCGTCATTTCATGTCGAACATGTTGTAAAGAATATTAAACTATTATAAGTTTTTGATATTGTATATATAGATTATGTAGTAAAATGCTATAGTGTAAATTATGTTTTATAAATGAAATGAGGAGTTGATCTTTTAAATATTTGTGTTATATGTATAATGCCAAGATAAATGAATGTGACTGCTTTAACATACCGCTTTCATAGGGTATGTTCTTAATTGTCCCTCGGGATGTTTGAGAGTGTGCTCTGTAGAGGTGGGGTGTTACATGGAGAACAAGATTTGACATGATCGTGAAAGAAAGCAATATGAATCTTGGTGAAGCCTTTGTAATGAATGTGCATCCCATGCAAGATTGTAATATAGAGGTGGTGTAGGAACATGCTTGATTGTGCATCATACATGATCATGTAAATTCTAACTTTTCCATGTCATGAGATTTTTATATTTTTTATGTTTTGAGGCTATTTTTTTGAGAGAAAAATGTGTTGAAACCTTAAAAGGAACCTACAAGAATCAAGAAGTACTTAAGGCAAAGAAAAATACAAAAGAGGTGGATAGAAAACATAAAAGAAGATATCAAAGAGCAACATTATGAAGCACACAAGTTGCAAAATTCTAGCTCAAGGCAAAAAAGGGAAGACAACTAAAATCAATTCTCTAATCTTTTCTTTTATTTCCTTTTTGTTGTTGAATGTTAATGATGAATCAATTGGGATATATAGTTACATTTATGGATTGCTAATTTCTTTTAGGAATTACCTTTAATTTATTTGTTAACCCTTACTTCTTTATTTGGAAAATGAATGAAAATGTTTTATTAAAACTCTAGCAAAAGCTATTATGTCACTTTCATGAAGTACTTTTTACATAAAATTACTAGTTCAATACAAAATACATGGAAGCATGGTTATAAAAATTATAGATTTCAATCTAATCTTCATGGCTGGTGTGATTTTGCTTTATGCTTTGCTTACTATCATAATCTCTCTAATCCAGTTTAAGTTGTTGTTAGCTAGCTGATATTTCCTAATAGCTTCCCCTTTTATATATTTTGTTGTTCCTTTCTCTCCATATTACATAAATAGTTAAAGTGAAAGCAACATTAAGTAGCTCACCATTTTTCTTGAGCTCATTTACATTTTTAGTAACCTATTCTATAACTCCATTCCGATTATATGCTTGACACTTCACCATTAGGAGATTCAACACTCTATTCCAAATAGTTTTAGAGAATCTACATTTAAAAAATAGATGATTCCTGTTTTCATCCTCTTCTTTGTTAGAGAAGTGCTTTAAAGGTAATCTCCTTTAACGTTTACTATACAAATCTTTATGATTAATAAAAAGGCATTTTCATTAATTTGATCTTCATGTTCTTTATGAATTGATAGTGATCTTAAATTGAATTAATGAAGTCCTTAATACATTACATAACATGAAGGAAATCATGATGAGATTATGATAATAAGATTCCTATCATATGTAATTATGTTATTGTCTAAATTATCCCTAGTTATAGGATTAATGAAAGGGGAAATTATTAATCCGGACATACTAGCATATGTTATACTCCTTAATTAGATCAAGCAGTGGATCTTATAAGCTGTAAGCATAAGTTATTTAGGGTTAACATATGGATGCTTGCTAAGAGTAGTAAGGGCATTAGATGACCTGCCATGAGACATTCATATGCATAATCTATTCTAGTATCAGTGATAATCTCATCATAGCAATGCTGCAAATATCCTTAGACTTAAAGTGCTCAAGGATATCTTGGATGCTGATCTTGTACTTTGACTCCATTCCTTGTTGCCTCTCAAAGGTTGCTCATAGGGTGGTGATTGGGTACAATTTAAGGTATTCGAAGGTAATTGAATAGACAATAAATGATTCACGCTCCTGATAGCCGTAGATGATACCCAAGACCTCTTGTTAGGGTTATTTGTTGGGCCCCGTTTCTAGAATCCAACTCCTACTTGCTCTGATACCATAAATGTTAGACCCCGTTGTCAGAGCCTAACTATTATTCGAAACACATATATCATAACTCAACCTTTAATAGAAAATATCATAATACTCTCCGATCTTTACTTCATCATAGTCTGTAATACATTAATTTCCACTAACTTTCATCAATTACATTTCATTATCCTCAACAAAGGGTTGTACAAATCTATAATGGCCTTTCAAGCCACATTATAACAAAATTCAAAATCTCAATACACAAGGTTACATGAATTACAAAGTCTTAAAAGTAACTAAGACCTTGTGTCTTCCAAAAATTATCTCAAATTGCAACCTAAGTAAGCTTGGAATGATGCCTTGACTCTCTTTCACTTCATCTCTCACTCATCACCTGAAGGTGGGGACAGAAGGGGGTGAGCTTAAAAGCTCGTGGGTAACAAGCTTATAACGAAGAATAAGTAAAAACTTTTGAAACCATTTCACTTGTCAAAATTGACAATATTTCAAATTATGTATGCATTCATCATGTCAAACATATCAAAATGCAATGCCCAACAATATGGATCGAGAGTTCCGTGGAACGAAATGGCGAAACCGAAGTTTACACCGTGAAACAAAACGAGTCCAATTTCTCAGGATCTCGTGGCCACAGGCAGGCAACCAGGAGAAGGCTATAGGTCATCGTGCACGAGACTAACGAAACGGATTTCTCTCTTGCCCACATAAAAGCACATATTCATGCTCAAATCAATCATGGTTTCATATTCTCATGCTTCTTATGTTTTTTCAAATGTATAGAATGCCATGACAAACCTATCCACACTTCTCATGTCTTGCTTGAAATGTTCTAAGAAAAGTTTCGGGATCCAACAAGTGAGATTTGGTTCTGATGAAACTTCTCTCTCACCAAAGTCGAAGATTTGTGAAAGTGCATAAAGTACTAGTGAGGCACTACAAGGGACCTTTCCCTATAGAGAAGTAAATTGGCAAACTTGCCTACCATTTAACATTGCCCTCTCATCTAGACATACACCTTGTGTTTCATGTTAGCATTCTTAAACCTACCATGAAGATAAAGACAAGCCTAGCAGGGTGAATTAAAGAGATCCCCTACTGTCATCACTATGATGCTCAATAAAGAAGATGAAGAGATATTAGGGCTTCATGTTATACCGAAGAGAGGTAGCCTTCCAAGTTATGTTGACTACTTTATTAAATGGAAGGGATTACCTAATAACGAAGCCAGCTGGGAGCATGAGCTCACACTATGGAACCACAAAGACAAGATCAAAGATTACAAGGAGGATGCGTCGAGGACGACACCAAATTGAGTGGGGAGAATGTCACGTTCTATATGTTTCAAAGCCCACATGAAGATGTTTAGCCGAAATAATCTTTTAAAATTCTCCTCAAAATTCTAGAAGAGGAAAGAAGATTCTAAAAACTTCTAAAATCTTATAGAAGACCTTGGAAACTTATAGAACATGGTGGAATCTTGTGGAAGCTTACGGAAGTTTATGAAACATTACAAAATAAAGTAGATTACTGTAAATGATGTATATGTATATAGAATTGTATTGAATATTCTAGAGAATCAATAAAAGTCATTAGATCAAATAGATCATAGCCATCCGTTTACAGGATGGAAAGCTATAAATAACCTTAGAGGTTTCATTTATAAATATCATACATCTTATACCCTACATCCAACATTCAAGAAGAAGCTTTATTAGCAAACCATCTCCAAGCTTTCCTTAGGTCTCTTAAGTTATTTTGTAATTGTGCTAGTCTTATACCTAACATTTTAGAGTAAGGTTGACTTGGTGTAGTAGAATAATACTTAAGTGTCGCACAATTTGTTGGTAAAAAGTCCAAGTTCGTGACATTTTGCATGGGTATAAAAATAATTTGTATAAAGTATAATTGTTCTAGTAGAATCTAATTTAATTAATTAAGAAAATGTAATATTAAATGTAATAATAATTATAAATTCATATAAAAATTAAGGTGAAGAAATTTATCAAAAATACTTCTAAATTCATTATATTTAAAATGAAATAATTTTCGCAACTTATACAATCTTTAAAATTAAAACTTTAGAATAAATATTGATAAAAATATAAAAATCATATCTAACTAATTAAGAAAATGTAAATTGATCAATAAAAATTATACATTAAACTATAAATTAAATAGAATTTTTAAATTAAATATTAGGTCATAAAAAGTGAGTAATTATCAAGCAAAAATTTGTGATATGTTGTAATAGTTCATAGTTTTATTAGACTTAAATTTTAATGCTAAAGAAAATTTTATTAAAAAATTAATTAATTATGATAAATATGGTTAACAAAAATATTATATTTTTTAAAATATTAAAAGAATTTATTTGCTTAAGCAATTTATCTCACATTTTATAATTATTTAAAATTTACAACTTCATTTATTTTAATTTAAATTATTCTCAAACATAGTCTTATCTTTATATATATATGTACGTATATATGCATAAATTTATTTATTTACATAAAACTTTTCTACATAATTATTATCATCAATATTGTTTTACTAATAATAATATTTTATTTGTCTTATTTTCATTATGTCCTTTTGTTAGTATTAAAGATATAACTTAAATCTTATTTATTAAAATAAAATATATGTCAATATTTTATAAACTCTTTAATTTTTAAATTTAAAATATTTCATATTTTATAAATATTAATACATTGTTTATTATTTAAAATTTAAAAAGAAATTGAAATTATTTATCAACGTGGGACAAGTTTCAACCTAATTGTTACAAAATTCACTTTTTAAAGTTATATATACATACTAAAAAGTAAAATCGGAGTGACGCAACTACGGTCTTGATCAAAAATTGCGAGAGTCAACATTACAAAGGAAGGAAGCATACGCTTGATTTTCATCAACTCGACAACTCCAAATACACTTCAAACTTCAAAGTGTAACAAAGAAAAAGAAAACACTACAAAGTAGGTAAATGAAGCTATACTCACACATGCATACACAGACAGCTGAACTATGCTCTCTCTTCCGTTTTCGTTTCCATTAATGTCTTATTGACATGCAAACAAGGATAAGGAAGGTCGAAACCCGTACGGAAAATGAGTAAGCTTCTTGTCAATTCCTTTTAAGAGCGAAAGCGGAGAGAATAATCAGAATTGCGAACATGAGTGAAGCTATGAAGGAAGCCACCACAGCGATGCTGGTCTGATGGCAAAAGTCGTCGAACTGCTGACAAATCGCATTCCAATTGGCGCTAGAATTACCATTGTGAGCCAGGTACACTGTATCAGCAGCTGCAGAAGCAGCTGATATCGTCAGAGTCGTCACTACCTGCATCGCAT
>JANIIA010000009.1:8715855-8728927 GCA_027478495.1 Erythroxylum alaternifolium | reverse complement strand
ACTCTGGCTGAAGATTATTCTAGATGATTTGAGAGTCAAATGGGACGGCCCTATGAAACTCTATTGTGACAATAAGTTAGCCATCAACATTGCTCATAATCCTATACAAAACGATAGGACAAAGCATATTGAGATTGATAGACATTTCATGAAAGAAAATTTAGAAGAAGGGTTAGTGTGTATGTCCTATGTTCCATCAAAACAACAAGTAGCTGATGCTTTAACAAAGGGGCTAAACAGTTCAAGTTTTCATGATCTTGTATACAAGCTGGGAATGGAAGACATCTATTCCTCAGCTTGAGGGGGAGTGTTGAGATACTAAACAGCTGTAAATAGATTATACTTAGATATAGATAGGCTGTAAATAGATAAGAAAAGATAACTTTGAAATCCCTTAAATTAAGGGATTGCATTAGATAGCTTTAGATAACTTTTCAGATTTAAATTCCTACTTGTAATGTTATATATATGGCTGCATACTCCTATTCAATATATGAGAAATAGAAAAATTCTTTCCCACACTTATCACAGAGGATAGATGTGAACTCTAAAATGAAGTGTCAATCCACATGAAATTGGCACATGGCGATCAGTACCAATTCAGCAGAAGAGAGCATGCACATCCCACTAACTCTTAGAAACAGCAAAGTTAATATATGTACAGATATGTGTGTGTGTGTGTGTGTGTGTTGCTATCCATCTATCTACTTACATCCTCAGATCCAGTAAATGGTCGGACCACTCCTCGCTCCTTCAAAGTTTTGTGGAAGTCAGACAGCTTCCATGTGCAGCACTCAGATCCCATGACATACACAGGTTTCCTGAAAAAATGGTTTAAAACTCTTTAGAATCAAAAAGGAAAAGTCTACCTGCAGACAATAGATATGCTTAACGAATCAAATAAAGGAGGCATACCCTGTGCTACAAGCCTCACTTAACATCCTAACTGAATCTGCTGTTACAACAAATGCATCTGCCCAAGCTAAATGTCCCATATATGGGTTTGGTTCTGAAAGGTGTGAATTTTAAAAATGTAAATACTGTGCTCCACTCAAACTTGAATACGAAGCTGCCAATCAAAGCAGATACCTTGACCATCCCAGATGTGAACCTTTTTATTATCTGCCAATTCTCTGACTATAATGTTTGAAACCTGTGGGTCAAACACATGGGAAAAAAAAGTACATGATTAATGCCAAGCACAGCTTACCTTACTGTTAGGATAATATATGGAACATGTCCTAGGCCTCACTAATAGCTTAAGCTTAAACTTTTGGATTGAATGGGTTATTGACAGATACATAATCTGTGAATATATTCACACAAACTATAATATATATGTATTTTATACCTTTTGAGGTGTCCTATGTGAGAAAGATATTCTGATGCTGCCACAGCTTGTAAGCACACTAAGCAGTGAAGCAGTTAATTTCCTTGCAAGGTCTGGTCCATAACGACAGCGTCCTATTGGAAAAGGATCATATCAGCAAAAGAAACTCACAAGGTCATGAACAAACAAAAAGAAAAGGAATGACTAAAACCTATTTATAAGAAAGTTGATCTATTATTACTATAAAGTTCAATAAAAACCATGCATATTAATGTCTTCCATTAATAGATATAAAGGTATGTGATAAAAATTGAACACATCAAAATATAATAACAATGCTCACGTTTGAAATATCCTCAGTTCAAGAGAGGAGGAAAATCTGTCAAATCTTACTATTATCCAAGGGTTTTAAAACAGTGTGGAAGTATAATAGCACCATTGTTAAATTTCCAAGAATTGGTCCAACAAAAAAGGATTCTGAAACCAGCAAAACCGAAAAGGAAAGGTTTTCATATTGGAAATTTTGAAGTGACCCCATAGAGTGACAAAAGAACAGTAGAGATTATAAAGCATGAATAATTACTTGTTGGGCCTCCAATGTTAACAACCAGTAACGGCTTTGGCAGTGGTGCAAATTCATCATGCCATGTACTAGCTGCACTACGCAATGTAGCAAAATCAATTTGATGCAAAGCTCCCAAAGTCAGGACCTGAAAATACAGTTCCCAGCATAAACAACAATAAGCTCTTATTTGGTCAGAAATTCTCGGATATAACATGAACTTTCATAACCAAAGGAATCTTATAAGCATAAGGAATCAGGATTCATACCACATGCTTGTCTGGAGGTTCAAGTGGAGTTATCCACCTCCTTAGAAACCGAGGAACCTGCTCCTGTCCTTGTGGAGTCAAAGGATAATAGTCATGACGAGGAGTGATCACCATGTCAAATCTATGCACATCTGACCTCGGATGTTGAATCTGTAATACCAAAGGAAAGAGAAGAGTGGTATAACAAATACATATGTAATATGAACAGAGGGCACCCTTGGAACAAAACTATCCTGTAATATATATAGCATAGGAATGCTTTACATGCTATATACGAGAAAGAAAACATGCCTCTAATCACAAATTACTGATGTAGCATTGCCGTGTATATCCAAGTGAAAAATGCACAAATTTGCCAACCGTAGACTCTAAAACCCAAAGAGTACTTTCAAAGCTATCATATGTTTTCAAATCATACAAGCCATTCAGATGGATCTGCAAAAGGTGATTTGTAGACATATGTTGAAGTGGTGGATCCACTGAATAGCAAAATTGCTCTGAAAAATCAGAAAACAAGTATCTAGCAGTGAAGGACTGCTCACTGTAATACGTTAAAAATCACATAAATGTACCATAAGACACCTTACCAGGAAACAAATTGGCCACAAAACTTGGAAGAAAAGAAGGAAAAAGAATAATATAGAGTATAATTCCACTGAACAACCTACACACAAGTTCTCCGACCTGCTTTACAGAAGTTTCAATAACAGGACGATCTAGGTTCACCAAGTCTTTTGACACAAACACAAAATAAGCTATGCTCAAACATATCAGCCACCCTAACAATATGTTGAAACTAAGGAATCATGATGACCAAAGAGCAAATTGAACCACCATAATATTTTTCATAGAGAGCCATCTCAATACAATATTATGTAAAGCAAAACAAAAAATCACCAAACACACTTGATACAAAGATAAATGACAAACCTGGACAACGAACACATTTTCTGAAGCTAAACGCTTTATGGAACTTGCAGTAGAAATTGTATCTCTACCAGATGCAATCACCAATAACGGTCCATCCCTGGAGATATTCACTAGCACATGAGTTGCAGACCATAAGACTGTTAAGTTTAGAATGAATACATATAGTGGATAATACTTTTCTCTTTCCTAATTGAATGATCACATAAGCAAATGGTTTAAAAGAAAGAAAGCATAGAAGATCTAGGTTGTTAATTATCAAAATGCAGTTGGTGGACTACAAAGGATTTTTAAATAAAAATCTTCCTGCGTATTGCCTGATAGCAAATATAAGAAGCTTCAATAAAGGCACCTTTATAATTCTGCTACCTTAACCATTCATCGTCTTTCACCTCCAAACAACAGTAGACGTTTTACTTGTCCTATAACCTTTCAAGCAGAGACTGTAAGATTTAAAATGGTTGGTTATGTAAACACAGCTTAGCATTGTGTTCAACAATATAAACTTGTTAATGGATTGAAGATCTATAGATCCTTCTGCAGCTAATGTTTCCAGACAAAATAAGCTTATTCATAACAACAAAAATGACCTCGTTAAATGAAACGCAAAAGGTAAGATGATTATATCTCACACAGCAATAAAGGAGCATGCAATTTTTAAATATATATATATATATATAGGAGCATGCACTATGCAGAAAACATAATTCTTTGCAGGTTTAAAAGAAATTTTTAATCCAATATTCATTTAAGATATTGGATTCTACTAGGTTATGCCGATATCCTGCAGATTTAAAAGTTAAAGGATGACATTTCTCTCTAATGGTAGGCACAGAAATTGTAAGACCAATTGTGGACTTATTTGTCAAAGCATTAGGCATGGAAAATAATTCCAACAAAAATAAAATACAAAAGGAAGTACTTTTCATAGGTGTCGCGAGCCATGCGCACAATCTGCTTCACGTCAGCTTCTAAAATCGATGACAAGCCAACACCAGAACTCCCATTTTCCGAAGAAGAATTGAATAACGGCTTCCCTCGTGAAGTGATCATCAGCCTGGAGTAGCCGTACATTTTCCTTACCACATAATCCAAAAATTTATGAATGTAAACCGGTAGCCAATGTAACCACTCGTTTATGCCTCCTCTTGGCCTCGTAACTCTCTGCACACAGATACACAGATTTATTTAAAATGAAACAGATAATCACAAGTCCTAACCCTAACAAGAACTTGGTCATACTCTTAAATACTACTCACGTATAAGACGTGCTTATCGGAGAAGCCGAGAGCGCGAACCAAACCGAGGCTTTGGTTCTCGGCGGCGGACGAACCGTTTCCGATGACGACGGCACGGCGTATGACTCCGTAATTGCCAGCTTCGAAGATCTCCGGAACGCCCGTGGCGGTGGTGGTGGCGCTGGGAGGCTCCGGGAGCCTTATCGGCCTCATGGATTCCCAATTCGAAATTCGAAAAGCCCTAATAAAAAAACTGAACTTTGGTAGCTATATATATGTTGACTGCGATCAATCTGGATTCTGGAGGGTAGGTGCTTTTACGTTTGGATGCTGTTGAAAGCAAAGTTACGGAGGACTCTCTTTAACAGCTTTTTACCAGTAAGACTAAGAAGGAGATCAAAGTTAAGTTTCGGGTGTTTTTCTGTCATTTTGGGCCGTGATAGTCAAGTTAAAAAGCCCAATTGCCCAATATTGGAGATTTTAATTATCAATAATTAGACAAGTTCAAATTTCTTAAATATGTTGATTAGATATGTCTATGAGTTAAACTTTAAATGAAATGTATACTTTGAATTGGCAAAACCTTGTAAGTCATTATTTTAAGGCGTTTATGATTGCCACAATTAAATTAGTATTTCATATTATAAATGAATATACGATAATTTAATTAATACTTATGTAATTTCGAATACTATTAACTTATAATCAAAGTATTTACAAATTTTATAAAATAGAATACATGTCATTGTTTGGTATAGACTTAAATTAGGGATAAAAAATTAGACACAATATAAAATTAAAAAATTAAATTTAAATTGATTAAATTTTAAGAATAATTAATTCTAAAGCACTCAACCTTTTCAGATTTTTTTTAATTCAGTATCCAAATTTTTAAAATTTTCAATTAAATGACTAACTTAATTTTTTAATTGAGAGATCAACTTTCTAAAACTTTAACAATTCAATTTAAAATATTAATTTCGCTAATATAGTTAATAAATAAACATTTACATAATATTTAATAAACATACCATGAAGAAGAGCCTTGGAGTAACTAATAAAAATTGTTCCTTTATAACTAAAAAGATGCAAGTTTGAATAAAAGAAACAATTTTTTAGTAAAAATACAATGGTAAGGTTGCGTGTATCGATGATTCTCCTTGGACCTTTGTAAAACAAAAAGTCTTATACATTAGATATATTGACTTCTTACTAAGCATATCACATAATTAAAAATAACTTTTTTAAATTGAATTTTTAAAATTTTAAAATATTGATCACTCAATTGAAAAAATTTTAAGCTTAAAATATTAGAAACTTTTGAACATTTTATCCCTAAATTTTATATAAATTTGAATTTTAAAAAATTAATACCATTCGATTCCAATAAATAAAATAATATCATTTTATCTAATTTATTAAGATCAATTTTAAACTAATATAAATTAATTAGAAGGAGATTGTAAAAAAATATAACTTATTCCATTCAACTTAATTCAATATATTATCGTTCTTACTTTAGCTCGATCATTCTATCTAATCCTCAAGCCTCAACTTAAATGGCCATTAATGCCATAGTTATTCGCCTTGGATCAGTGTTCAAGAGCAACTTTGTTTTGTTGTTATTCATTGATCATTAAATGTAACACTTTTCTTTTCAAATGGGATCATTAAGAGCCTTGGATTGTATCTTCACAACGTAACAGTTTCAGTTTCTGAACATTAATGAGATCGTTTTGGCGTAGAAACAGGCATGCAGTCTCATGAACAGTTGAATACCAGCTTCCACAGCCTGGTTTTCATATTTTTTTAGTAGACGTAAAACTTGAGTCGTTGAGCAAAGAAAGGAAATGCCAAACGAGGATCATACACCACCGTAACCCAGATTAGAGGTCTTTTTGAAGGATTTGAGAATGCAGACTGAGTTACAGTACAGGGCAGCAGGCTGAAATCAAGTTAGGTTTTTATGAAAAACCAATTAGTTTAAAAACATTAAATGAAGACTTGCACCATTAAAGACGTTTTGATGAGCCTAATGACATTTGTCCAAGTATAAGCAAGATATAGAAAGTGACTTAGTTTAGTGTTGACACGAACTTCAGCCACCCTTCACGTGGCCATTACCATTGCCTATAAATTATTTACATGCCAAGTTCAGTAGTTCAGTTCCATTTTCACCTCCTTCCGTCACCATGAACACTGTACTGAAGAAAGTTCTTTGTTTGCTTATCTGGGTCTTGCCAAGTGATTATGCTCGGAATGGCGTTGGTGGAGAAAAGGTTAACGGTTATGCCCAACAGTGGTGGTGGTGGCACCATATGCCTCCACCTTCTTTAGGCACTACTCCCCCACCTATGGTCGGCTCCGTGACTTCTCCACCTGAAGCACCACCATTCAAATATCCGAAGCCGATCCATAAATGGCCTCCATTTAAATTTCCAAAACCCATCCATAAATGGCCTCCTACTCCACATCATAAATTGCCTCCTGCTATATTCCCAGCACTGCCAAGTCCTCCCTTCATCTTCTCTAAGGTAAAACCCTGAACTTCTTACCAGTCGCTACCTAATGTACCACCTCTGCAAATTACTTACCAGCCTCCACTCGTTTACAAGGTGACTCCAGCTGTGCGTCCGACCAAAGCTCCTTATTCACCATCTCTGGTACATAAATATCCTCCAATTATTCACCACCATCCGGTGAAACCACCACCAGTAATGAAGCCCCCAACGGCTGCATAAAACCTCCGGATTCACCACCTCACATGTATCCTTCGCTTGTTTCTCCTGCAAGCATGCCCCGCCAATAGAGAAGCTACCAACTCTTACTTATGAACCGCCAACTTCGTCTCCACAAAGACACCACTGCAGGACTAGACTCTTGCATCACCTTGTGACCAAATCCTACTTTGTTGTAATTATAAATATATTGAGAAATATGAATAACAATGTGTGGTGGTATTCGCATACACAGTATAAGCAATTCAAATATTCCATCTGCTGGACTGTTTTTACAATTTGCTTATTCCCTAACTTGAGGTCCATTCAAGAGCACACGAGTCTACATGTCCAAACATAATACTTCCTTATAATCCATTCATTACCGTCAAACAAGACATCAAAGAAGTTCATCTTACAACTTCCAACAATCACTTTTCCCTGTGACAAAAGAAAAATAAAATAATCTACATTTTTTAACCAGTGGGCAATGGCCAATGACGCATCCTTTCTCAAATTCCACCATCTACGTTACTCCGAAAGACATCAAAATTTGAAAGCTCAAGCATGACTGACTTGAACCTCTCCAATCGACGGCATTAAAAGAAGAAGGCGTTTAAATAACTGATAACAAATCTGACAGGTTATATTACAGATGTAAGTTAATGAATGATATTGGATTAATTCAATTAATTATTTTAGTTTTAGGGTAAAAGCCATAGGCCTCCTTTGTAGTTTAAAAATCTCTAAAAAACTCTCTTTATCTTTAAATTTTTTGAAAAAATTCTTTCTAATTTTTAATTTTTGGAAAAATCTCTTCTCTTAAACTTATGTTTAAAGAATAACAATAAAATAAACGTATAAACATCAAAAGTGGACTAATCAAATACTATTTACAAGATAGTTTAACTCAACTCTTATCTAGACTAATCAAAATCTAATAGGAATGCAGCATGTAACATCAGGCTTCCCATATCATATACCAATTGTACCAAAAGCCTCAACCATATGAACATTAATTTGGTATCTCGCACTTTGTAGACAAATAGATACACCATGTACACCCGAAAATGAGATAATTCATCCAAGCTGTCTTTCAAAATAATTAACATGACTCTTTCAAATGACCACGACATAGTTCATCAGAAATTCAAGACCATCAAAACTGCAACTCAAGATCTACAAGAAGGTAGGGTGATGCCTCCACAACAAGCAGCAATTATTATGTATAGCAACAGAAGAATCACGACTGTTAAAAGTGCCCTGAAAAGTCAATGTAGATTCTTTCTCACTTAAAATGCTGATACATGCTTAGCTGTTGACAATCTCAAGTTTCCTAGTAGCATATAGAATTTTCATATAGTACTCAAAAGAGATCATACTTAGCCAATGGAAAGAGAGATTGGTCAAGCACTGAACCATCTATTGCAGTTGTGATCTAATATGGCATTCTATACAATATAGTGGCATGAAGATTGCAATCGTGTTATTTATTCTTTTCAGTTTTATGACCACAACAATGTCATAATAATTACAAAGACCATTTTATGCAATACTCATTCAATAAAATCTTCAATTGCATTCATGCACTTACATCCTTCCAAACAATACTCAAGCAACTTCATTTAAGTACATAAATATTGCATAGACCTACAAAATTCTAATAATTAGAGAGAGATAGTTAGGAATGCCACAAAATATGGCAAATAAGTCTAGACACAACTACAACAATAAATTCAACAGTACTTCAAACCAGCATATGCACGACTACACAGGAGCAGATGAACATGAAAGAAGGAGAAAGGGGAATGCATTTTAATACAAGCGTTTATTAAGGTTTCTTACTTACTAATGGGCATACAAGACGTTCTTTCTTATATATTAAAAACTACGGAGATATTTGACAAATTGAGAGAAATAATGGTGCAGAGATAATTACAAATGACGGCCATGACATGTTCCAAGCAACACTTCCCCCATAATTTGTTTTCATCATGTTTTCAACATTTAACATTTTCAGGCCCACTGCTTTCTTTTTCTTGGCCAACAACATGCTGTATGAGATTTTAATAGTCTCTCTACTTATTCCAATCAGTAAAGCAGAAACAATAAAAGATCAACTTTCATAAATTTTCAACTCAAATTCACCCAGAAAAGAAAATCTCAAACTCAAGTAGCAGAAGGAACTAGGGAATCATAGGAACTTACAAGAGTTTGGCATTTTTCATCCAAAGAGCTCTACGAAGGCGCTTTGACTGTTTCTTGAAATGAAAAGCACCATCTTGCATGGTTGCAGTTTTGTCAACAAGAAGTTCAATTCGGTCCCCTCTCTCCAATATTTTATCTATGTTGTCCACCATGATAGTGCGAAGCTGCAAACGAATTGCTTGTCAGCAGAAAAGACAATTAAAACTAACCACCTCAAACACTGCCACAGCTCCCCCTTGTGCCAAAAACTACAAACAAGAAAACCAGACAAATGTACATATACACGTAGATATATAATAAACCACAAACTTGAAAAGGGAATCTTGGTTTTAGAGCAAAGTAAAAGATAGTATTGCCTAGTGGTCTCTGTTTCAGGCCCCGATTGTTAAAATGCAGACATAAAAACGATAAAGGAAAAAGAATAGGATGCGCATGTTTAACCTCAGGAGCATCCACAGGGACAATGTTGGAGATCGACCTGCATGCCTTGACTGGCAATGAAAATGGTACCAAGAAAAAATAATTGCTTGATTATGTTACTACAGATTATATTCAAAAGCAATCTTTTCGCTTTTGTTTGCATGAAGAAACAGATTCTTATCTTTCACAACTTAAATTGAAATGTATAAAAAAAAAAGGAAAAGAAACTGCCATCCGAAGCATAAAGTTTGAAGCACAATAAAATATAAAGTTGAAATGAACACAAGGAATTTTCAGAGTTGCTTATAATGAAGATACTTGCCTCAGCAGCTTCAGTTCGTACACGGTTGAGTGTATCAGCGCTTGGGTTACTAGAGAAAAACTCCATCTGCTGATGCAAGACTCGGGAAAACTCATCATTCATTGCATACGCAGGAGCATATTGCGCCACTCGGCCATAATTTTTCATGAATCTCATATGAATGTCCTCCAAATATGAAAATGGAATTCTCCCTAGACGAAGAACCAAACACATACGTTATTTACGTTCAAGGCAACAAGAAAACCCAGAAACCATTATCCAAGAGAGGGTTGACCTAGTTACATTTTGACAGAACAAAGATTCGTAATTAATATCCATCACATGAAATTAAAACAAATCAATCAGATCAGAGAACAAGGAAAACGCAGTAAAGCCTCGAACTGATTCTCAATTGCAATGGCATGACGAAATGAATTAAAATCAGAGACCGAAAAACCATCAGCATCTCTCTCGAATCGATTAAACTGTCCACAACTCCACCAAAGTTCTAAGCCTCATAAGCAGAATTCTAGTAATCAACCGCTAAATTGAAAACAACAATACAAGGCAGAAGCGAGGGAGGATCATAACGTACTGCCGAAGGTGTCGTTGGCCATACAGAGGAAAGTGAGGCCGTCGGACCTGAGTATGTGAAATATATATCTGTCCTGAGAGAAGCATAGCCTCGAATCAGCTTCCGACGGAAGTTTCTCGAGGATCCGCCGGGAGACCGCCCCGATGTTCCCGGTGACGGCACTGAACTCAGCCAAAACCACCGTCCCCCGGGCCACCACCGCGTACAGAATCGCCATGACTATATATGTGATATATATACAGATATTAGACTTTGCGCGCGGTGAACTCAACTTGATGGGGCAAGGAATTGAAAAGAAAAGACTGAGAGAGTGAGTTTGCGTATAAATATAAATATTAAATAGGTTAAGTAAGTTAAAAATAAATAGCTGTTTTGGTTTTTTACTTTTTACTTATACGCACCTCATACAAGTAATTTAATAGGCATTTTCCTTATTTCGTTCTTAATTATGCACTTTCCTATTCTTGATGTTTGGGGAGGAACATGAAATTATGTTTTTAAAAGTTGTTTTTTCGTAAATCCATATCAGAATATCAACATCTCTTTTTTACATTTTCTTACTGAAACCTTGTGTCATGTGTATTCTCCAGTTACATAAGACTTTACATTTTCAAGGATTCCTTCACTATTATATTTCCACTGCATAACATCACATGGTAAAGCCAAACCCTTGACTTGCGGAGGGGATTTGAATCTCATCATCCAACTGATGAATCCCAGTTTGATCCATGAACATGGCCCAACTTGAATCGTGAATCGAGGTCGAGCCCGTGGTTATGTCGTGTATGCTGGACCTTTTCTTCTCCTTGTTCCCCGAGTTCAAACGTAGAAAATACTTTTGGGCGTGGCTGGCCACTTGTGTTGGTGTTCTTGACACCACCGCGTTTCTCGAGATGCTCCTCCAGTCTCCCTTCCCATACTTCTCCAATCCGATTAAAAACAACCTGTCCAAGTCCAACAATACATTTTCAACAACACTTGTCCTTTTTTTGAATTCCAGGATCTAAACAAGGTGCTAGTGCTACCTTTTCTGTGGTTAATTAGTAACAAAACTGTGGTCAACAGACGAATCCGTGTCGATCATGTTTTGTTAAAGAAGTTCAAAAAAAAAGAATAAAGATAAAACTAGAGGATTAGGAGCCACAAAATCGGATGATCATGATCAGTAATGTGATTTATGGTATGATTAGAGTGAAGAAACAAAACTAGCATGTCTTAGAATCAAATGGAAGAAATTAAAGAGTTAGTGTCTGGATCCTGACTCACCTGTGCTCTTCTTCAGTCCAAGGAATACCTTTCCTCCTCTCTGTGTCTCTCTCCTTTCCCTTCAATCCAAACCAAGCCTTTCTCTCCTCCTCCTCCTCCTCCTGCTCCCCCTCATAACTGGGCAGCTCAACTCGCCCGGACTCAATCTCTACCACATCTCTCACCAACTCTTCATAATGTTGCCTCACATCGGCCCGACTCTTGCCCGGAACTTGGCAGGCGATCTTCTCCCACCTGTCCGGTGTGTTCTCCGGGAACGCCACCAGTGCCCTCTCGAACAGCTTGTCTTCCAGCCGAGACCACGATGACGCTGATGTGTTAAACATTTGGACACGCGCTCTCTCTTAGTTATAACTTCTTAGTCCACCTCGATAGGTTTATGACATGTTCTTGGAGACGTTATATACTAGGACTAGGGGAATTGTATTTAGGATTACGTCGGCTACCTATTTTATCACGTTGAGAAGACACACTTCTTTTATTGCCTTCGGGTTGGTTTTTTAATTTTAGAAATTAAATTCACTACTAAAATAAGTAATATAACTCGGGATCTAGAAAGTGAAAATATTGATAAAAGAGAAGAATTGGACAGTTAATTTGAAATTTTTTATTGGAGTTAGAATCTTACATATATTAGCAGTTGGTTGAAAGTAACGATTAAAAAAATTTAACAATTCGATTAGTTTCATGGCAAAAATTTTGAATAATTTTTAATTTTTGTGTTTGATTTAATTTAATAAATTTTATTGTTAAAATCTAATCAATTTATTGATCAATTACTCAATTTTTATAAATTTATAAGTTTTTATAAAGTAAAATAAATCAATTATTTTTATTTAATAATCTCTTTTTTAATTAAACTTTAATAAAATTAATTTCAATTTTATGACGATCTAATATAAGTTATAATTTTTTATTTTACTAATTTAAATATCAGTTAAAATTTTATGACTTGGTTTAGAGGAGCAGTAGCTATTGATAGCCTACTGAAATCAACCTACAGAAATGATAATTACTTATTGAGAATAAGTACTTATGTGTCTGAGATTGACGTTTTGATAACTACTGAAACGTGAAAATAGGTGTTTGGCAAATGTGATTACGGTTGCTGAAAAAAGATAAAATGATTAAAAAGTTCATTGATTTAATAAACTATTAATTGTTGTATAAATAATTAAAAAATATATTATTATTCATATAAATTTAAAATTATAAATAATAAAATATTAAATTAAAATA
>JANIIA010000009.1:8626040-8658654 GCA_027478495.1 Erythroxylum alaternifolium | reverse complement strand
AAGGGATGTGCACTTAATTCTATCCATTCCTTTGAGCAACGATAATGAAGATTCCCAGTTTTGGCTACTTGATAAAAAGGGGCACTATTCAGTCAAAACAGCATATAAAAGTTTAATTTCAGATATTGGAAGGGTGAGTGGAGAGTTAAATTACATGTGGACGAGGATTTGGAAGCTCCCTCTTTCTCCACAGGTTAAGAATTTTATATAGCGAGCGGGAAATAATATTGTGCCTACAAGGGAAGTGTTGTTGAGTCGACATGTCCTTGTGCCTTATATTTGTCCATTTTGTAATTAGGGAACAGAGTCTATTTTACATCTGTTGGTTCGATGTGGACATGCAAGACATGTTTGGACAGCTTCCTATATTGGTTGGTATCAACCGATTGTTGCAACTTTTGTTGATTGGTTAGTAACTTTGACTCGTTTGTTTAATGATTCTGCTGCTTGTATGGCGTTGTAGACGTGTTGGGCTATCTGGAATTCAAGAAATTCTATTATTTGTGAGAATAAACATTGCACACCTTTACAAACTTGGATGAGTGCACAACGCACACAAACTGATTGGCAAAATGCCCAAGTGAAGGTCTCTAGTGCACCACAGCAGAGAAAGAACAGATTGTGGCAAAAACTAGAGGCTGGTTGGTTCAAAATTAATGTCGATGCGGCTACGAATGTTGATGGATCAAGAGGTTTGGCTTTTATTGCTCAAGATGAAAATGGTAGTTTCAAAGCTACTAGAAATATGTTAATTCCAGGTGCTTTTAGTCCAAGAATAGCTGAAGCTTTTGCATTAAAGGAAGCACTAAGTTGGCTATATGATAAAGGTTGGGATCGGGTAGTAGTTGAGACAGATTGTGAGGAGGTTTTCTATGCTGTTGATGGTAGGTTAAATGATGATTTTACTCCTTTTGGAGCAGTTATTCGGGACATTCGGCGATTAAAACAACAAGCTCCATTTTGTTGTAGCTGGAGATGTGTTTCTCGCCATGCAAATATGGCAGCTCATAAGCTTGCCCAAGCCACTAGATTAGATGTTAATGTTGGAGAGTGGATTGAACAACCACCTAACTATGTAATGGATGTTTTATTGCATGATTTGAGTTAATAAAATAACCCATTTTGATTCCCAAAAAAAATACTTTTAAGCTAATTATTTAGCTTAAACATTTTCTTATTTTGCCTAAATATTTTCTCGTAATAACTTGTTTGATTAATTAATTTATTTATTTACTTGTCTTCTTTCTTGTTTGTGTATTTATTTACTTATTGATTATTTTATTTATTTTTATTCTTTACCTTATTTATTATTTATTATTTATTTTTATATATAATGTGAATCTATCGAAAACAATCTCTCCATCAGTCAGGAATAAGTCTGTTTATTATTGGATCTTACCAAATTCTGTATATCAATGAGATTTTCACTAGATTATTATGGTAGGACTTGGGTGCAGCTTAAGATGGATTATTAAATTATTAATGTATAATTTGATTGTTTTTTGGTTGGATCTATTCTTTTTATTTATAATCTTAGATTTATGCATATGATCATCATAGATTTAATTTTAGGAATTGTATAAAGGACTGAGAGGTGAAATATGATTCATGCCATAGGAGAATAAATGCCTTAGCACAAAAGAATGAAAATATCCTATGTTATTATGATAACAAAAAAATTAACTAGGCTTAATGAGTTTGATTAGGTTAAATTTAGTATCTACGTGAATATATATGTGTACCTCAAGAAAGGATACAGATACTTCAACATTTTGGTTAATTATTAAATTCATTTTTACAAAATAGATCATTAAATTTTATTTAAAAAGTTTTAATTGAATCTTTATTTTTACTTTTTAATTGGTAAAATCTTCTAGTTTTATCCTTAATTTCAAGTTAGTGTACTAACAAAATTTGCATGGAAGTAATTTTCTAATAACTCAACTAATTTCGACTTATTATATTTAAAACAAAGTTAAAAGATTAAATTTAGTTTGAAGATAATATCATCTGTTGTTATCCAATTTTTGGGTGTTACGATCAAAATAAGGACCGGCAACGGGAACCGCAGCAACACAAACTCGCGTATATCCTCTCGTGGGTCGGGGCCAGCGGCAAAGAAATTGCTTTAGTACAATTGCTTAGCGGCGTCTTTTATATATAGGATCGGGCAACTCAACTTCTTCATTTTCTCTCAAACTCAAAGACAATCTTGATTATATTCTTTTAGTTGGAGACATAAGTATGGGGTTGAAAAGAGTGGGTTTTTGCTTTCTCCTAGTGTTCTTGTTCCAGCTCCGTCATCTTCCTGCTGCACATCACGTTCAGGCCTTGAACACAGGTACTGCTTATGCTTCCTCATTCTTTTGATGAACTTGGAACTACTGCTGAGTCTCTGTTTCATTATATCGATGAAGTATTCTTACATAAAGCTAATTGTAAGAAACCGAAAAGAGAGTACATATGCCACCGGATCACATAAGCTGCATATAACAGTTAATTGATTCCTGTTATCTGAAGCAATTAGTTACGGAGTAATGGATTCACTCCAAAGCCAACAAAAGAACGAAATATGGCTAGTTGGCTAGTGGAATTCGATTATTAGGGATTAGATTGTTTAATATAATTCATTCGTATAACAATATCCTAACTAATCTATCCCTTCTCAGATGCTCCATATGCTAAGAACAAACCCACCAAAGCAACGCACTTATGTCTTTAGATAGGAGAGTTGATGAAAATGAAAACTGGAAAGAGCTGTTAGTCTTGGCTCCACCTCCACCACAAAAAAGAGAAGATTATATTCCACAAAAGGAACTGCCGCCTTTCCTTTTCTCTGTAAGAAATTGTATGTATTAATTCCTTGCCTTCTTCTCAAGGAATCCTTTCTTGAGCTAATATTAATTATACAACATAAAATTATGCGAAACAACATGAATAAAATATAAATTTTAAAATTAAATATTTTAAGATTAAGAAAAAAAACGTTCGATCTATAATAAAATATAAAGGATCCACTAACTAAATATATTAAATTTATAAAATCTTTATTCCAAACACTTGTGATTTATGATGTGAGTGTCCGTCCATCCAGCTTTCAAACAGGGACAAAATACCAATGATGTCGGCAAAGAGACTCTGACCGCATCAAGTACCGTGAGCCTCGAACGAAAAGCATCGGCGGTAAACAGGCGAGGCGGAGGTGGCAGCAACGGGCATGGAAGAGGAAGTACAGGTAAAGTTAATGAAAATGGTGGAGGCAAGAAGTCGCCGTACAATCAAAATCAAGGACCTAATTTGATACCAGTGTACGCTGCAGGACAAAGTATTCCCCGTTACAACAGTAATCAACGCCACCACGGTAAAAATGAAGCCACACCCAATTCTCCTTGCCCCTGTTACTTAGTTCTACTACTCTTGGCATTACTTGTTCTACTTGTTTAATCACAATGTTCTACTTGGAGAAGATACGGATTGTTTTTTTTAGTAATCTAATCTGTACCAGCTGGAAGCCAGTCTCCTATCGCATCAAATCTTCTGTTTCAGTTATTTCATTACAATTATATTTCGTTAAATCTCTTTTATATATTTATATGAAAATTATGTAAATATATAAATAAGATTTAATAGAACATAGTAAAAATATTATAACTGAAACAGAAAATCAGATTTCGCCTCCTACCTTTAAGCTTAACTTATTGAAATTACGTAATCTTTTCTTTTTCTTTCTTTCTTTTTATTAATTATTAATTGAAATAAATGTTAATTGATAACTAAATTGATAATTTTGATAAAACAGAAAATATTTATTCTAATTAATATTTAAAAAATAAATTAATTTTAACTAAGTAAATTTAAATTTATCAAATTTAATATTAAATTTAGAAACTCAACCTTCTTCTCCACCGAAAACTCAACCCTCTTCGTTCAGAAAGACAGAGCTCCTCAATAATACTTGTTCTCTACAAATCTTTAGTTTCAATACATCACTGCCAATTATTCCTTCTATTCCTGGTACCTTTCTAACCTCAATTTCTTGTATGATGATTAATCTATACGAGGAGGAATTTCTTCATTAGAAAGACGTACTGATGAAAATAATAGGGTTATTTTTAATCCTTATGTCTGTATTACAAGAATTCCTTCTCAAGATGCTATTATCTCAAATCTTGTTGACAAATTACTTAATTGACAGACTGAAAATGCAGTAGCCCAAAGTAGAGGTCTTGAAAAATTGACTCCAAACTTGACGGGCTTAATTAGCAAACTCAAATCACTTGAAACCAAGTTGAATCAATTTCATCTCAAGTCCAAAAGTTTTACAAGTCCTTAAAGGATAAGATAACTCAACTTGACGTTGATCTTCGAAAATACATTGGTACTCAATATTTTGCCCCTGATTTCACAAATGAAGAACAAAAAATTCGAAAAGTGAAGAAGGTACTTCAAAGAATGGAAGCTCGCTCATACGCAGATAGAACAGTCTAAGACTATTTATAGAACCTATCTCACAACTTTTTCAGTTATAACCCATTTATTTTTCTCCAACTTATTTTAATGCTGTTGATTATGAAAAAAGTATTCAAAATAGATTATCTCTTGATCAGATAATATATTCATCCTACCATAGCTACACCCAAATCAACCAAATCCCCTAAGTCTAAACCTGCAAAGATCTCTCACCTTCGTATGCTAAACTACCTGATCCTTGGAAAAAAAACCTTTGTAAATTAAAATTCTACCTTCTTCTTCACCAAAAAAAATCAACTTTCTCTATCCATTGGAAAAAGACAAAGCTCGTAGATTAAAGTTCATAATAACTTTTGCATCAACACCTATTTCAAAAATATTTGAAGAATGCACATATGAGCATCTTAATATATCTGAGCAATCTTTTGAAATATCTTAACCATCTTTAGGTAAGTCTAAACAATTTGTCGATTTGTCCGACTTAGCTCACATCATGATCACTGTGCTGGAATCAACTGAAGTTAAACCTAATATCTATGAAACTGAATCAATAGTTTCAACGATATTAATCTTCGTTATACTTTCATTTACTCTCTTCCAGAAACATTACAACCTAAATTACAAAAAAACTGTTACGGCGTTATGAAGAGAAATGTGTGATATCTCACTTTAAGTTCACTTGATAAGCTTTACGATTAACAAATGTTTTTCAAAAATATGATTAAAGGCAATTCTTTATTTAAAAAGGCTCGTATAAAGCAACATAAGATTATGTTTTCAGCCAAAAAGAGTCATATTGGAATGATCTAAATAGAATTTTTGAATTTGAACTTTCATAATGAAGTTTATCAACCTAATCCACATATAGCCAATGAGGCATAAGTTAATTAAATAAAATAATATTATTTTATTTAATAATTGAAGAATTAATTTATTAAAAGAACATCATTTATTAAATTTAATTAAAATAAGATTATTTTCATTTTAGTTAATTAAATTCAAATAATTCTTTTGTTGATGGAGTTTCAAACTATTAAATATGGTCAGGTTTGATTTGGGTCATAAATAGTTCATATTCAACCTGACTCATTGTAAACATAATTAGTTCCATAAATAATAAACTTGATACCAAAAATATGAAAATAAGAAGTATAAATATAACAGTAAAAACAAAATTACCAGGATATTTAGACTACTAACTTCAAAAGTGAACTAAAACTACCTTGAGATAAAATAAAAGTGTTAATTTAATCCTAACATTTATATTAAAATATAAATTAGATTTTAATATTTCAAAAACGGAGTTTTGTGTTTTACGTTGTACCGGTCCAAAAAATGGTATTAAAATGTAAATTACCCCGCCGAATTATAGTATCAGTCAAAAATGAAAATACCGATTCGATACAGGTGAAATTTGTAAATTTTAAAAAGCGGAAGACGTAATTGGAAAAACTAAAATTTTCTAGCTCGCCTTTCGTCCCTAGCCACTGTCATTGTTCTGTCGCTCTCTCACCTCAGGCTTTCACTGTCGCCAGACTACCCACCTCTCGTCGCCGTTGTCATCACCAACTCGCCTCACATCTTCGCAGTCCTCCCCCTTACCTGATCTGTGTAACTCCATGTGTAAACTATAAACCCAAAACTAAAGTGTTTCTATTAGTATTGATGTGACTTAAATTTAATATATTTTATTTATATTTTGTTATATTAAATTTAAATTAAATTAATTTTATTTTTAATATATTTTAATTGCATCTAATTAATATAATAATTAACATAATTTTCTTTTCTAATTATTAATCGAGAAGCATGCTAGTTAGTTGTATGGATTGTGAATTTTGACCACGAAAAGTTATGAAACTAAAAGGAATACTAGTAAAAATAATTATAATGAGATTTAGACTACCATATTGAGATAATAAAATAATAATATTTTTTAACAAAAAATGGAGTTTTCTAATTAATTGAAAAATATCCATTAAAATTTAAAACCATCCGTCGTAAGATGGCTGACGCGGCCGCTCCGGTCCAGTCCCGTCGTGGCTTGAAACTTGAAAGACGGTTGAGATGACTACATTGTCCTCAATACCACAATATTGGACATTTACGTCATTTTAAGCAACAAATGTGTGGGTTTCCTACTTTCTAATTCTAGTTTCAACCCTCAATCTCTTCTCTTCAGCGTCGCAGTTGTCATCAGAGAAAAGATACCCAAGAGACATTCCATGGTTAGAAAGGTAAAATGGAGCTGGACCTCCGCCTTGATCGGAGCGGCGTCGGCTACTGCGGCGACAGCTCTCTGGAACGTCAAACCCAAGGACCCTACCTTTCACTTGATCTCCATCAGTCTCACTTCCTTCAAGTTCAACTTCCCCGTAATCGATGCCGAGCTTGTCCTGACAGTACATGTCACCAACCCTAACATCACAGCCGTGCACTACTCGCCGACCACGATGTCAATCTTCTACGATGGCTCTCTCCTGGGCTCGGCTGAGGTGGAAGCTGGGTCACAGCCGGCGAAATCCTGCCAGTTGCTTCGGCTCCCGGCGCGGCTGGACGGGATGGAGCTGGCTCACCACGCCGCGAAGTTTTTCAATGACGTGACGAGTAGGGAGATGGTGCTGGATGCCAAGGTGGACATAAGTGGTGCAGCAAAGGTGTTGTGGTGGGACCGGAAATTTAATGTCCACGTGGACAGTCATGTAACCGTTGATCCTTTGTTCTTGGATGTAATCGATCAGGAAAACATATCCCAGCTTGATGTTTTCATTGCTTGACTGTCTTGGCAATGTGAAATGGTTTATTTATTTATTTGCATTTATATTTTGGTGATGTAGATACAATTGCTAAAACATAATGATAGTAATACAAGTGCTGGTTGGTGACTGACTGACGACAAACAGTTAAAAGAGGCTGGGAAGTAAATTTGAACATTTCAACGTGAAGCATTTAGAATATAACGGGGCCCAACAGCTCACAGTATTCCTTGCAGTGAGCAACTGGCCAACTGCACTGCCCAATCCAAAAGCTAAAGCAAAAGGCTAGAAGGGGGAGTCGCGTTCCACCGAATCAACGAGATTCGCGATGGACATCGACGGAAAATCTAGGCAAGTGGTTGTCTCCGCCTTGCAATTTGCTTGCACCGACGACGTTTTCACTAATCTCGCCACAGCCGAAAGGTTTTGCTTCCTCCCTCCGTTTTCTTTGCTTTTCATATGTTCTTCCACTGATTTTTACCCTTTTCTTTTCACGTTAATCTGCTCTTTTTGTGTGTGCTCCTCGGTGTTTTATTTATAAAAGTTGGCATGTCTTTTTTAGAGCCTATCTCTTGTTATTTGTCCACTGAGGTTCTACCTTGTATGCAGACTGGTTAGAGATTCTCATGGGAAGGGTGCGAACATCATTCTCATACAGGTACGTTTGTGCCTGAGCATGTTCAATTGTGGTGCACTAATTCTATCCTTTAGTACTGAATATACCTTCTATAGTTCTATTGTATTGTTTTTCTCAACTTTATAACGACCTGTTGTCATCAAATAGCGTATCTTTTATGCCAAACACACCATGATTCACACTTTGATAAGTCATTTTCTGGGAGATAGCCAAACTGTTAAGATATTTGCCTATCTCCATGAAAAGAAATCAAGTATTGTAACTTTATTTTCTTTATTATGTTCCAGTTCTCAGAGTTGACATCGATTTCCTCCTCATGAAATCTGTATCCTGACTTTTTTAACATAATCTGATTTTGTTGAAAGAAAATGCCTAAATGGCTTCGTTTCCCCATAGTTTTGGAACCACAGTGTGATAGCAGTAATTTAGGAATAACTATTGCGTGTTGCAGAGAAAAAAAGAAAAAAGACATATTGAGTGTAACAATAGTTCAAGCAAAAATGTAACTTATATGTTACAGTGAAAAGAGTAGGATGGAATGCTATTAGAACGTATGTTGAAGCTGCTCACAGCTCACTTGGTCTTATTCTTTTGGACCAATTTTGATAGAAGCTATAACTTGACTTTCTATGTTTTTTATGTTTTTCTTGGGTATCTACACGAAAACCAGGAATATAGAGCTTTCTCACTTTTGAATTGAAATTTTCTGGTTTTCATTATAACTTTTTAAACTAAAAAAAAAATCGGCATTTTGACAAGTTATATTAGTGAAAGTTTTCTATAAGCTGGAAATATGGCCCCTTTATTGGGTTAGCAAATCAACTAAGGGGAAAGAAATTGTTTTTACCCCAATCTGCTACCTATGAAGTTTTAACAATTATTGAAGCATGAACTGACAGTTCTCTTGGAAGTGCAAGGTTGGTCTGTGGCAGCATATTTTTACTGGGAGGCAGGAAATCCTATTATTTGAGGTGCAACAAGGCATTATTCACTTGATGAAAGAAGTTAGAGTAGAGATTGACTCATTTTTTTACAAGTACAAGATGAAGACTACTATAGCAAATTAAGGAATCTGCCACAGAGAAAGTGCTCATTCATCAGGAGCTAGTCAGTGGGGCTATGTGTAACTTTGGCAATGGTTAATAACTTATCCAACCAGATGAGCAGCAATGTGGGATTGGTATTTAGGCGAAATGATTGAAAGATATTGTGTAATTTATAATCTTTTGACTGGATAGAGATAGTTTACATGTATAGTTGGTGAAGTTATTGCTAGTCCAAGAGACTACTTTCCAGATTTTTTCCTATGGGAATAGGAAAACAATAAGTTGGGTGGGGAAGGAGGAGAAGAATTTCATGTGCTCTTTTTGCAATATATAAGTATGGTATCTCATTGTTGATAATAAATTGGTTGCACAATTTTTGTGACTAATGTAGTTCCATGTATGAAATTTTATATTGTTTGCGCTTTCAAAATTTTGAACCTCATGGCAGGAACTATTTGAGAGCTATTACTTCTGCCAAGCACAAAGAGAAGATTACTTTCAGCGAGCTAAGCCTTACAAGGACCATCCTACAATTCTGAGGTAAAACTCTCTACATGTTTAGCTCCTGGGTTTTTTGCAACTTGCATAAACTGCTGTTAGCAATTTCTTGATAAAGGATAAAAGGATTATTTCCACTTGTTAGTCCATTTCCTTTGAATCAACCATCTTTTATGTCTAACTGCAGGATGCGAAAGCTGGCAAAAGAGCTGGGTGTAGTTATACCTGTCAGCTTCTTTGAAGAAGCAAATAACGCCCATTACAATTCTATAGCCATAATTGATGCTGACGGGACTGATCTTGGCCTTTATAGAAAGTCTCACATTCCAGATGGACCAGGTATTTCAACAGCAGCATGTTCCATGGTTTTAATCTATATGCCTTACATGTAACTGTTACATGACAATTGCGTGGACCACAGGTTACCAGGAAAAGTTCTACTTCAATCCAGGGGACACAGGCTTCAAGGTTGGTGTTCTACAATCTCTGACTAATTCTAGCGTCTTTTAGACTCTATGGTCTTTGATACAATTTTTTACTTCTTGATTCTATTGTTGACAGGTTTTCCAAACTAAATTTGCGAAAATTGGAGTTGGTAAGGATCTTGGCTTTGTTCTATTGTCTTGAGGCCTTTTCTTTTGGACTTGGATCTTTTAATCAGCAGAGTTTTTAATGATCTTTTCTCCTTGCTTATAAGTCTGTTTAAACAAGATTTTGTATTGGATTAAATGCATAAAGAGGGGAAAAAAACAATTATGTTGTGTGCATCGCATAACTATTGTCTGCATCTGCTTGTAGACAAAAAGTGAAGCAAAGCTGCTTTTGTGTACATTTTCCTATTAGGGAGTTGAGGATTGAAAAGGTTGAAGCTGCTAATTTCTTTTTTCTTTCACTTTTCTTGTTTAATGAACTTCAGCTATATGCTGGGATCAGTGGTTTCCAGAGGCAGCCCGAGCTATGGTGCTGCAAGGTGCAGAGATACTATTTTACCCTACAGCAATTGGCTCTGAACCTCAAGATGATGGACTTGATTCATGTGAGCACTGGAAGCGGGTGATGCAGGGTCATGCGGGGGCTAATGTGGTAATGTGGTCAATATCCTAGTCCTATTCTTTCAAGTTTGTACAGTCCTTTCTAGCTGTCAAATAATGTCATTGACTGGGTAGTATGATCAAAGAAATGGTTGTTATTTATTGTTTTACTTGGTTGCAACACTAATGCTCTACTCTATATCTGCAAACTTAATCAAAGTAACTTCATATTATATTTTAAGAAAAATGCTAATGACTTGGTGTAACTTTTAAAATAAAATGTTGTACTTTTCACATTCAATCCACGAAACAATTCCATTTATTTGGAGATAAGCTAGTGTTATGAAAGAGGAATCATCATCATCATGGAATATCTAGTATTGCAGTTAATTACACATTGCATTTACTGAAGCATATCTCGTTCAGTGTTTCACTTGTGACCTTTGAATATGAAATGCCACCTTAGAAAGGACATTGATGCGAATGTTAATAATACAGGTACCCCTTGTAGCTTCGAACCGCATTGGGAAGGAAATCATCCAGACAGAGCATGGAAACAGTGAGATCACCTTTTATGGGAACTCGTTTATAGCAGGTACTAATTTTTTTGCTTCATTGTCTTAGAGTTGTATTTGATATTTGGGCCAGTGATATTTGTTACACTTCATCATTGGATGAGCAGGGCCAACTGGGGAAATAGTTGCAATTGCTGATGACAAAAAGGAATCCGTTCTTATTGCCAAGTTTGATCTGGATAAAATCAAATTGAAGAGACATAGCTGGGGGGTATTTCGTGATCGACGTCCAGATCTATACAAAGTGCTTTTGACACTAGATGGCAGTAATCCCTCTCCGTAATTTATGCCGCTTGTTCCATTGTAGACCATGTTGTTCTAAAGGTAATAAATAATCTTCTCCTTGGACATTTCCCCTATCATGATTGTATATCCTGAATTTACGGGGAAAATTGTAGCATATAGAAGATAAAAGTTTCAGATACTTCTAGACAGTCTTGGGGCATTGAACATTAGCCTCAAATCTGTTTTCTGGTTCACATAACATCACTCCTTATCCTCCTATCCTGTTGTATTGTTAGCAGCATGTTTCATTTTCTTTCTCGCAATCGGAAAAGTAGCATGTTGCATTTACTGTGGTCCACGCATGTCATAGTTGTGGACCTTCATACAAAACCATGCAAGGTTTGCCCAGATCGGCGTTATAAACTAAATTCTGCTCTTTAACTTGATAACCATGTTATTCGGTGGCTCGCTTTCCCATTATACAACGTGATAACATCACGTTAAACATTGGGAGGATCTTTAGGTGGCTGCTTCACCATAAATCTCGTGTGTCTTATTTTCCCTTTGGTGGCTCTTGAGAAATAGTGTCTCCAGAATTTGGTAAATCATGGAGGAACTAATTTTTAGAATAAATAATCATAGATTCAATAATAAATATAATATGTTCTTATAAAGTTTCATCATAATGCGTTTGAACTTCTACATTTTAAGTTTTATATCTACATAACATGTACATAGACTATTAAATATGTATATATTTTTTCTATAAAAATTTATAAGTTTGACAAATGACAAATCCTGGAGAAAGTAGTTTTATAACATATTAATTTAATAGTTACTTTCATCATAATGCACCATGAATGCATATTTTTATAATAAGATTTAATTATATATTTAAATTATTATTACATTAGGAAGAATAAAAAGATTAAATTCTTTCTAAATTTTAGAACATAATTATATACATATTCAATATTGTTTATACTCGGATCGAATAAATATGAAATATAAAATTAAAAAAAGTCTAAATGGATTAAGTTTAATCAAGATATAATTCATTTTAGTATGTGTGTGAATAGAAATAAATATATCTATTTAACTGCTCCCTATATATATGTAGCTGTGCATATAATTAATGAAATTTGGAAACTTTAAAGTTGCTTTTACAAAATTTTAGAATAAATATAAATTAATATATATAATATTTTTAAAGTTAAATTCATTTCTTAAATATATATTATATTTATAGATATTATTTATAATAAAAATTTTATATTTTTTAGTTTAGTAGAATTGAGATTAAATTCAAATATTATATCTACATATTTCAAAGATTATTATTAATATTCTTGAGAAGTATATTGAAATTTTTTAAAAGTAGATCTTTGAAATTTATAAAATAATACTTCAAAATTTTGCAAAGAATAATAGTTCAAACGGACCAGAGCTTGTATTTCGGTTACCAGTTGGAGTGTTTTTACTTTACGGGGTACGAATTCCCAATGTATTTTACTTCACCCCGAGAAAATAGAAAGAAAGATTATCTTGAACATTCTGTCCCATTCCACTCTTACGGCTAGTGCCTGGTTTAGTACAGGTGGCTTCAAGACCACGGTAGTCGACTGCCTGGTCACTGAAATCATGACATGTGAACAAAAAGGAGTACACGTGTTAGAATCACATGTTTTTTAATTTTTCTTTCTCTTAGCTGGAGTGTTATGTTAGACGCAGGATAGGTTGTGGTGTCACATGTCCTGTAGCTGTTGTTGAAGATGCAGATTGTGCTTTTGAGTTTTGGTCAGAACTTGCAACGCGTTGGTCTGGATCATTAAGAAAATCTGCTGGAAAGAAAAAAGGAGTTCTTGGCCAAAAAGTAATCGCCTTAGCCCTTTTGAGGTGTCTTCGTATCCCTTGATCCGTATCTGATAAAACTGCAATATTAACTAATTACTGATGATAATAATAATAATAATGTCAGCTGTATCTATCTACCATTACGGATTTTAATTTGTTTTTTGACTAATTGCCATTGATTGCACTAAAGATTAACATAGTTAGTGACAACTTAATGCGCTCCATCTAACCTGATAAACTGACAGTGAAATTCAGTCTTCGAAACGACTGAAGACACCCAGGGAAATCAGAGAAAAAACAGGGGAACTCGAGTACATCAACGAAAAGCCAGTCTTTTTTAGGTTATTGTCAAGCTAACCAAATATCTTCCTGCCTTTGAACATTTCCTTTTACTTCTTCGACTTGCAACAATGGGTAATTACTGTCCACTACTGTCTTCCTGCTCTTCACCTTCTGTGCAAGTGCTTTCTTCTTCACTATCCTTCTCATATTCTCCTTCTTCTTCTTCAAGTGAATCATTTGGCTGGACGAATTGTAGCTTCAACCGTCCATCTTCTCTACATGCATGCAAAAATTCTTGCGTAGGAACTCTTACTTCTTTTAGCACAAACCGACCGTCTTTCCTGTAGGACTGGAAGCAAACACGAGGCTTCCCGTTCTTTCCTATGCACGAAATCGGCGGAGGAAATGCTTCTCTGATCGACCTTGACCTCCTGGACTTGACAATTATATTTTCTGGCGTTGAGAGTTTTCTTATGCTCACTTTCCCATCTCGCTGTCTCCAATCTTCGTTCATGTCATTCTTCAAGTCCTCAACATCATCAGAGCTTTCAAAACCGAGTCCCTCAGTGCACAGTTGCAAGCTATCGCCGCTCTTGTTACAGCCATTGTACTGATTCTTCGGGGTAAGTAAAGGACACTTTTTGCTCTCATATGAGCTATCTATACGGCAATTGTTGTCGAGATCAGAGACTTTTTGTTGAGGGTATATGTCTGTAAAAGATGAAGAGGATGAGTGTGAGTTCTCTCTGAAATGAAGCTCACCGAATATCTCAGTGAAGGAGGGTTGGTCCGGAGGTTTAACAGTCTTGAGTTGGTTCCAGGACGAGAGAGACTCGATGAAGGTGGGATTTTCAGGCAATGGTTTCTCGAAGATGCGTTGGAGGCTCCCAAAAGCAGCCATGGATTGGCTGGGTAGTTCCTTTTGTCTTTAGAACAGATAAAAAGAGGAGAGCTGGGAGGCACGAGATTAGCGAGAGAGTTGAAAAGATCAAATAGGGAGAAGAAGATGCTATTAATTAGGAGAGGGAGTGGGCTTGTGTCTGTTTCTTTTCAAGTCCCTTTCGTTAAGGTTTTTGTGGTATCTCTTCTGTTGGTTAAGGTTTTTGGAGCTTATTTGCGTCCATCTGGTTGTCATAAATACACGTAACCTCTAAGATACACCTCAACTTGTTACCAAATAGTAACACTATTATGTTTAAGATACACCTCAACTTGTTACCAAATAGTAACACTATTATGTTTCATTTTTGTGATATGTAAAATTTTAAATATTATTATTGCAGTTGTATATTATCATACAAAATTTGTACGCTATAATTTATTCTTCTTTTATGCTTATTAATTATATAATTTTTTTATTTACCGATCGTATTTTATAGTGAAGAAAATTAAAATTAAAAGCAGTCTTTCTATTAATTAGAAATAAAGTTGCGTATTACTTAATCTTCTTAGATTTTGCGTGTTAGCAAAATTTCTATCGAGTGTTTGTTGTAAGAAATTGAAATTTCTCTTAATATCAAATAGTTTTATATTACACTAATAGAAATCAATACAACTTCAATTGTGAATGTTAATATCACATATTTGACACATCTCATGTTTTCTTTTCTTTATAAGAGCAGATAATCCAAAACCAATATATCATCTTTTATATTTGATAATAGTTTAAATGGCTTTTAACCCCATGCAAAAAGCACAAAAGAACTAACCATACTTGAAAAATTTTAAATGGTCCACAACACAAGATAGTACTTGATGAAAAGACAAAGAGGGGTGTATCATGTATGTCCATTCCATGCAGAAAGGAATATACTCTGCAACTCGCAAGCACTAAACAAGGTTTCTCTGACAACCACAAAACAGAAATCGGCATATTCTATAAAATCCTGAGATGAAAAGTTTACCGTCCGTCCCAACATTTTGGTATGTCAATCTGTAGGATAAAGAAGCTCAAGTTCTTAGCAGTTTCCAATCGAAGCATGCTCTAATGGTATTATTTTGTGCTGATGTGACTGTTGCCTTAGCTATAACGTAATCTGAGAATGATGTTAACCTTTACAGCTTTCATTTTCTATGGTTTTGTTTTTCTTTTTCAATACTTTATTACCAATCTCTTACTAGAAGAAGAGCATCAACCCTGCTGTGATCAATAACTAAAATCACAGATCAAGCTATAATCAATTACTCTATTTAGCTTTAGAAAGTAATTCAAGCTATAATCAATTGCTGTATTTAGCTTTAGAAAGTAATTTAGTGACAAGGGTATATCTCAATTTGACTCTGCAATGCAAAATTTCGTCGAAGATACAAATCTGTGAATGGAAAGAAGAATTCATAATTTGCATACATCCCTGCCTTATCATTTGGACGCCTAATTTCACCAAACTTGGGAGTTGAGACGAGATAAAAGGGTGAGTGAACCACAACCAGGAGCTTTTGATGCCTTAATACTCACATACATCTTCAATTTACACTGAAAATGAGTGACTACCGCCGTCCTTTCATTTTCAGAAAAATGATGCACACACCAGATGGCCCATGAGAATACATCAGTGCTTCAACTTCATACATATGGAAGCAGCGGTGTAGTGATATTTGCCACATCATTTCAAAATCTTTTGGAGATTCCCTATCAAAATCTGTACATCCTAATCCAAGTGCAGCAGATAAGGCATGTACCACCACAGGGTCTGATCCATTGTTATTGGATTTGGAGGAAACAAAAGCCCTGAAATTATTGAACACGTGTCATGTGTTTTGGCATTTTTAAGGATTGAGATGGTAGTTGGAGATTACAGAAAGTTGAAATAAGAAATTAAGACATTGAATACATCGCTGTTGCCATATTAGTGAAAGGAACTCTCAAGTAGAATGTGTTAGTTTCACACTATGAAAGTGCCTCCGTGAGATTACAAAACCACTTAAAACACAACATACATGACCAAGTTACAAACACTCGTTAGAACTTACAAATCAAGCATACACGGTTAACCATTTCATGCAATGAGTTTAAACCAAAACAACTGTAGACTTCTTTCATATCATCACCAAGCTTCAATACGCTCCATCCTAGAATTTATGCGGCTCAAGTTGCTAATTTCTCGAGCTTTCTCAATAGATACAGGTTGCGGCACATTTCTTTTGCAAAGACCCTTTTCATGACTTGAGTTAATTGAATGACCGGCCTTGCCATTTCCAGTAGTTGCTCCAAAAATGCTCTCAACACCATTAAATCCGGCACATTTTTCATTGCTGAAGGCATCAGCTTTACAAGCAGTCTCACAAGACTCATCTCCACGAGAGACAAGCTTCCCGGCAGAATTTGTGTAAGTGCAATTTCCCCCATTGCCTACAAGATTGTTATGACTACAATTGCAGGAACTTTCTACGACAGGGTCTTCAGCCACGAAGGCTAGCTCCATCAGTTCATTGTCATTTTCATTATATTTCACACAGCACCAGGAAGGGCTCTCATGACCATTATCATCACATGGTTCATCACGTGAAGCAGAATTTGATTCCTCCATAGAATCCTTCCTTTCTTGTAATGTTCTTAAGATAAGTGTCTTGAGGAAGTTCATCACTTGAACTGCATACATTAGTGCAGTCAGAGGATCTGCCATCTGCAACAAAATTAAGAACAGGTAAAGACTGTCAACAACTGATGCTGTCCGCAAATTGTGTTCCCTTTGAACATTTTACTACCAAGGATATATATATGGTCACAGGTCACCTCAATTTAAAGTTAATGAATTCCCTGATCGATAAACTCATTGCTTATTCAGATGAATAAAGTAGAATCTACCCAACAATAAAGTAGGATCCAAAGGAAAGACTCATCCAATGCACCATACACCATCAAAAATCTGATGTACTAACCATAGAAAAAATTACTATAAAAAATTTAAATATGGACACTATAACATAAACCTGGCATATTGCCAACCAAAAAAAGGTTCAGTCTCTAGAGTCCGAGTGACAATAGACACTCACCTGAGTCATATTTGGTGCAAAAACCGTGGCTATGTTGTGTGCATTCATCTTGTTTAGATGTTCTTGCTCAACAACATCAGCCATCAAGTTGATAGCCCAATCCAAGAGAGAAGCTTCTGTTGAGGGTAGATGCCTCACAAGCTCAGCACAGTCTTCTTCTGTTTGGCATTGTATTACCTGTTCCGGAGATAAAGAATCCAGAACTCCAGTTGGAAGTTCTCTAAACCAAGCCTAAAGAAAGAATAACAAAACCGGAGCATAATAATGGGAAATGTTACTAACTTGAAGATATTAATACAAGTTAACCATTTACAAAGTCTATAGTTCCGCAAATTTGTCTGCCAAGTTACACTTTAGATCTCACTTTTATAGTTACCCAAACCAGGGAAGCAATTCTATTAAATACAAGAAAATGATTCGTATTCTAAACAAGAACAAGAAACATAGACAACAAAGTCAAAGAAGAACAGTATCTCCTTTTCATGCAATCCAATAGAACTGAAGATATCCTGGCAGTAAGCATCATACACCCCTAGTAAGTTGGGAAATACTCATCATATATTCGTGATGATGATAGAAAGCAAAAATAGCAGTGTTGGTGAGACAACATCGTTGATGGAAGATAAGGTAGTCTGATTGAGGTGAAGGAGTGTGAGGTGGCAGGAACAGTTGTGACAGTTGAGACGATGTCACCGTGTCAGTGAACTGGTATTCAGTTATAGCGCACCAAGAGGCAGCGGTAATTGTATGAAAAGGTCTTACAGATGATATTGTTAATGATTGTTAATGATAGCAATAGCAAACAACTAACTAGAATCAAGTGATGGCCAAAGAAGCACTAGATGCGGTGTGTGATAATGGTTATAATGGAAGCAAATTGCCAAAGCTATGAAGGAAGCAATTCCAAAGAACTGCAAGCTGCCAACATGTACCAAATCCCAGTTACTTAGATACGTTTAAATATTGCAACTTTTTACCCTTTATCCAACATATGGAAAATAGGGGAAAATAAACTACCAGTACCAAGGAAAAGAAATCAGAGAACAACTTCTGAACCTTAATTCAAAACAAAAATAAGTAGAAAAAGCAATTGGGGGCTTCATATGGGTCTTCCATGTCTTCTTCGTCGAGAGATGCTTCTGGCCAGATACTACTACTATCAAAGAGATTGACATACAGAGTGTGCATTATGCATGGAACGGAAACTTGAACTGAGATTAGGACAAACCATACCTTGATGAGTCCTGCTAAACAATGTACTTCAATGCCTTCTGGCACAACTCCTCTATTCAATTGGTCTCTAACATACTCCTCCTGACTGTTTTCAGCATTTATTCTAAAAATTCCTTCTGCCTGGAAGCAATTATTGACAATTCAATTATAAAAGCATCAATATATATTGGGTCTGGCTGTTGGACATTAAACAACTTACCAATATAAGAGAAAAGCTTTTCTATTCTTCCAGTTTCCAATTTTATATTAATAGAGAAAATAGCAAGGTGATGTACCTGCAAGCCACCTTGAGCATACAGCCGTCCCTGCATAAGCAAGAGTATAGTTGGCACACTGTTCCCCCTGGAGTCATATGATAACTGCATAGATTCTGTAGAAACCCCAAAAACAGTTGCACTGCACAATTGAAACAATTACATATCAAAAGCCAAACAGCAACATATTAATCATGCAAATTAAATAGTTGAGGAATTTAAGCAAGAAGGAACAGTCACATATATTAAAACACTGATCAATAAAAACAGGGCAATAAGCATAAACTTCAGCTTCTAGGGAAGATCAACTTTTACTCCAGAATCAAGAGGCTAGGCATCTGGAAGAAGAAGACAGGCCATCCTTAACTTCTGGATGGTGAACAAACAGCAATAGTTGGTCAATCTTCTTCTGATAGCCAGAGTAATGAAAAACAGAATAAAGTTTACAAACTACAGTAAGAGGAGACAGTTTGAAGAGACAATTTAATGAGGAACTCTACAAGCAGGCTGAACCTCTAGAACAAATTAAACAAAATGTTCAGACCAGTCACATTGATCCACAACATGAAAATCCCTTTAGCTAGAATTAGTTCTAGAACAGTACATTCAGATGGACTTCAGCACAAGTATATATGCACGAATATAATGTGTTCTAGAACAGTACATTCAGATGGACATGAATACAATTACAAACAGAATTTAAAAAATAGTGACATAGGTCCTAGGATGAATAGAAAACCAACATCAAGATGGACTTGAAAACAAGTATATCTGCACGTGTGTATCAAAGCATCACAAAACTTATTGAACCAAAGAAGTCAAATGATAACATAACAGCTCACAGAAACAGCTGCTTTTAACTTCCTATAAGGCCAACCATAGGATACAGTGCTGCAACCAAAACGAAACTTGCAGAGACTCCACAAATCAAGCATTTATTAATGGAATAATATGCACAAGGTATAGAAACTGGTGGAAAGGAAGCAACTTCCGTGGTAAAGTTCCAATCCAGATATGAAATACCCAGTGAACAAATATAAACCAATCCAGTTATACAGTGCATCAATAACAAAAGAAAATGTCTCATACTCAACCACCAAAGTCCATCCGACCATCTCCGAAAATGCTAATCAAATGGAAGCAAACATCAGCAACGAAACCCACTATATCCTAAGCTGGAAAGCCCATAGAACCACAATAATGAATCCAGCAATCGGACTATGTATTCAACAGATAGAGAAACAAGAAAACCAATCAATTGGAAAATCTTTCAAGAATTGTAATTGGCACAAACCAAGAAAACATCCACATGCTATAACCACCAATCAAACACAAAGTAATTTGAAAATGTCAATGACTGCAGAAACAGTAACAAACATCTCAAAAAGGAACAAAAACCAGAAAGATGCGAAACCTACCAAATAAAACCCAAACAGAAAATAAATTCAAAAAAAGAACACAAGCCGCATTGCACATTATTATAAAAAAATGAAAAATGTACCTGGCACTAGGAGCTCGCCTAGGCACTTCAGGCTCGAACTCCACAGGCAAGCCCAAGAATCCATTGAACCTATCAAAGGTAACATGCGCAAGATGACGCACATTAGTTGGCCAACCGATTTCCATAGCACAAAGGTCCCTCCTATCGCTCTTGCAAGCCAACAAAGATTTCCTAAGAAGCGCAAAAATCAAAGCCAACAAAGAAAGTTGATGTCTTTGGTTCCTTTCTCTTTCTTTCTCTAACTCCTCTTGTGGGTCACACTCAGACGTCACCAGAAGCTCGTTTCCTCCGTCTTCACCCTCCCCACCTACCGGTGAATGTGCGCATGATAAGGACGATGGTGAAGAAGAATGAGTGGTGGTTGGGGAAGAAGGGAAATGAGAAGGAGAGTGCAGGACCTCAGTCATGGCTGGCAATGACTAGGGCTGTTTTCTGCTTTAAAATATAAAAAAGGTTGAAATTTTCAAAGAAAGATTCTCGCTTTGTTAATGGGTCTTTCCCACTAATAAACAAGAAAACAAAATTAGATTGATTGAAGTAGAAGTTGTTGATGTTGTTGCGAAGTTTTATCAGAGATAGAGATAGAGAGAGAGAGAGTTGATAAATGGAGTTTGATTGAAGGAATAGACTTTTAGTGGGACGTGATGATCATTAACTCTCTCTCAATCTTTCCCCCACTTTCTTGTACATGCTTATCGTTGAAACAAGCAAATAAGAGAAGAGAGAGAGGGACAGCGTGTGTCACGATTTGGTGAGGAATTGAGAGAAACACAAACAAAATACAAGGAAATCTTTGGAAGTATTTACCAAATAATGGGATTATTTTATTTTTATCAGTAATTTTAGGCCTTTAGGGGCTATGGAAATCGTTTCACTTCAGGTTCAAGCAGTACCTTTGTTTGTGGTTAGGGAGGGCAGCGGCTCTACTTCTTAAAATCAACCAAAGATTATGTGGGTCCTTCAAATTTTCGCATTTTAACCAGAGAGACAAGAGAGAGGTTTAATTTGGTTTGAAGCAGCTTTTTAGTGAGAAACATGCAGCAAAAGTTAACCGGGATTCCCTTTGCTTTGCTTGCAGTGAAGCTGAAACTGAAAATCCTAAGATATTAGCAGTCACACTCACTGCTCTCTGTCTAATCAACTACATCAAATTACAGAACTTTTTTCTTATCTGATTATAAACTTATGGTGAATATTGCTCGTTGGCATTTTACTCTTCCACTTTAAGCGTCAAAGTCAATAAGATTCGTAAGCTCTAAATCTAAATGCAGAGACACTATATCAAATGACACTTCTGTTGATCAAATAATCAATTTGTACAAAAAAACCGAAACCAAGTAATAATTTATTGCTAAAGACAGGTATGTATGTTTACTAATTTTGAACAAAAGTATTATTGTCTTAAAAAATCAATTTCCATTATCACAAATTCTGGTTATGAGCTAATAGGTTGCTTTCTTTTAATGCCAAAACCATTATACATGAAAATTGCAAAGGTCCCAAAGATTATAGATGGCTAAGCTAAGTTTCAAGCTGAATACACCCCAAAAGGACACCTGGAGGAAACTTGATATGTGAGATACCTGAAGATGATGATCACCACTTTGTTTCTGTAAGATCTGCCTTAGTTTTGTTGGGTTGTTTCTACCCACCCCACTACTTACAAATTCCTTCCAATAGATGAGGAGTGACAAAGAAGTGTTTTCTTCACCCCTCTTTAGAAGAAAAGATTTATAGTTCTCTTAAATTATACAGTTTTAACCATCTTTTGCTAAGTACATGAAAAACTTTTAGTACATTTTCACTTGATTGGCCTATTATCGGATGCTTATTCCTCAAACTCTTCCACGAAGATCGACTCACTTCACCAGCTTACACAACTCAGTGGTATTGAATTATTTGTTTGGTCCTCATTGATGATATAAAGATAGCCCTTCCTGACATTCATCAGCTAGAGCTTTCCCATTTTCATCTCGTTCAAGTTCATGCCTCTCCTTTCTTTTCTTTTTTTTTAAAAAGGAGCATAGCCAGACTCATTCCAAGCAAATTATTGAAAGAGAAAATATGTAAGAAAGTGGGGATCGAGGACACACGTTATCTTCACTACAACCTACAATTGCCTTTACATTAACAACCACCATGATCGCCAGTTCGCCACCATGTATGTGTATGAAAATATTAAATATTGCACCGGGCTCGTAGGTTAAATAGAGAAGATTAAACCCAATAAGCATGTTTTGACCAGGCGAACCATTACCTCAACCAACAACATACACAATTTGTCAGCGGACGTAGGTTCCATTATGCCTTACTAATCTTTGAGAAAGTTGTCAGGGAAACAACAATTCCTGATGTTGCCGCAATAATGGCTCTGATAAAGTTACCGTGTGATAACACCCTGGATGCACCACTTGAAAAATTCAACACGAAAACAATATGAACGGTTTTAATGAGAAAGAAAAAGAACAGAAGGATGACAGCAGAGTAACTTCTTGTTTATTGCCGGCTACTACCATAGGTCCAGCTGGGGCAGTATGAAACTGACGTTTTTCTTACTTTCTTCACTCACTATGCAGTAAGCACAGAGGCCTCTGTTTAGTCCTGAGTTTCTGCTTTCTTTTCACCAGACTTCAGATACCAACCCAATGCACCAAGAGCAGTAATTGTTCCAGCTAAAACGGCATAATTTCGGTATTTGTCTGTAGAAACTTTTTCAGTGGTTGTTCCTCCTGTTGTAGAGGCTGAGCCATGTAGTTTTGCATCAACTGGCGAACTTGAGGTAGACTTTTCTTCTGGCTTTGGTCCCTGAAAAAAGCTAATGCATTATCAGATTCAAGACAATTGCCTTCATAACCCAACGTATCCAGACCACATTAACGTTAGTGTTTATATTATCCTTGGTCACAATAAAAAGCATATGATTGAGCATACACAATAAATATCAAGGTATACAAGGACTTATCATGCCAGAACTCAATTAAATTACTAATCGTGCATATATTTTACTTTTAAGTAATCAACTATTATTTCACAAGGCCTAAATACCAAAGACTATCTACTTCAGCAAAAAATAAACAGATGTGTTCTGCAACATCCCTAACATTTCGAAGAATGTGAGAGGGCCATCTAATCACACACTGGGTCAACAAGAAATAAAAAGCAACAGCCATTGTACAAGAAGTACTTAAATGCCTGCTAATCAACCAGCTCATTGACAATAAAGACACTTCTCGAAACTCTCTTTAATCACTAGTTAAGTGGGCTCAGCATTTGCTTGGTTCTTGTTGTGATATTGTTTATACTATTCCCTTCAATTATAGGCCGCACCAAGATTTTAAGCATGATCAAATTCCATATTCAATATATGAAGCTGAACTACCCAGAACATTACAGAAGTTGATTGTTAAAAGCTAGATATCCTCTTGAAACTTCATCATTAATAAGAAAAAGAAGATATCCTGGAGATGCAGGAAAACAACAGGTCAAAAATCATGTTCAATACCTTGCGTGCAAGCTTCTCCAACTTCTCTTGCTCAACTTTCTGGAATGTGAAGTCAATAATTAAGGCATCACTAAGCCATGACGAAAATTAAGTGGAAGAAAATGTATAGCTTTACAAGCAAAACACAAAAGTATGTAACCAACGAATTGAAACTGGAACTGTAGGCAACAGAAGAAGATAAAAATCTATCACAGGCAAAACATCCATCTGACAAGAATTAATGCATGTCCTTCAACCATAGTACCAATGAACATAAGGATTGGCACATATATGCCTCCCCTACCCATCCACATGGATGTAGATGATATAAAAGGCATTGCAAATTATCAACCTACCAAACATCTAAACTAATTAAGTTGGCATATTATTAGAAGAACAAATGAAATATCAGCATTTACATTTTCAGCCTCAACCTCTTGCCAGTACCAGAACCAATTACAAACATATCATTTTACTTGAAATATGAAACCGGCTAACAACATACTAAATTGACAATATCTGAACCAAGCTCAAAATACATGATTGATAAATTTCACATTTACTTGTAGAATAGCCTTAAACAAAGAAAGAGAAAACTACCCACCAAGAGAATAAATACGAAGAACATTGAGAGTAAGCAACAAAAAATGTGATATGTGCAAAGACCAACTCCCATAGCGTTCAACAGTAAAAATTCAAAATTTGCATACAAGCTCAATGGCACACAAGTCGTGAGGAAACAACTAAAATGGAAAGGAATAAGAAACAACTGAAACAATACAGGAGATGCATAAAAAGAATGCAGGAATTACCTTGATATAGACATTTTCTGCAGCTTTTTCCTCCTCACTGAGAATTTTTCCACCGCTTGAGAACCTTCGAGAGACCAGACGAGTCATTGATCTTGTAGCCATGGTGAATATCTGCAGTCGGAAATGAGATTAAGCATATGATTAAAACAACAAACATTGAAACTTCAGACGTGTAGATTATTGACAACAAACTGAAACTAATCATGTAGAGCTAGTAATTATCACCAACATCATTTAAAGTTCTATTTATTCTTCAGAAAAATACCCAAGGATACTCTCAAAACAATAAAACCATTAATAACCCGGATGATTTTTATACAAACAGGAAACAATTAATTTCACAAGTACACAAAAATTATGGTTCAAAAACCGGCAAAAAAAGAAAGAGAGATATTGACTAACAGGACCTAAGAATCATCAGTAGCCATAGAATTTCCCTAAAAGAATAAATGTAATCTCTATCAGCTTCAGAGTAAGATAACTATGCACTCCAATGAGAGATTCCAGGCAATTAACCGAGAAATAGATGTAACCTACAACTATAATTCCTAGAAAATTAACGGGAGGCACTTCAAGGAAAAGAACATATAAATCGGCGAACAATTTCAACAATCGAAGACAATGTTATACCAAGAAAGTTAAGTACTGCAGAAATAGATTAGGGTTTCCTTCTTTTTCTTTAGAGTTTTTCTTTTATGAGCGAAATGGTGCTTATCAGAGACGACGAGACCCGAGAGACAGGGGGAGAGGGAGTGAGGGAATGGGCTTACGTGGCAAGCTTTGGGTTTTCTTAAAATAGAAGGAAGGAGTTGGCTGTCGGACACAAGAAATGTACTCACTTTGATCGTCTGATTATCCGCGCCCACAATTAACATAGGCCTTGTTTGGTTGGCTTGGAATCTTGATTGAGAAAGTAATTATTTTCCTAAATTTTAAATTATCATGTTTGGTTCATGTTTTGGATTATTTAAGAAAGTAAAAATTTTTCCAATTTAGGGAAAGTAGTAACACTTTCCTTAGATTCTAAATCTTATTACCCCCTTGATATTTAGATTACTTTTCCTAGAAATTTAATCAAAAAAATATTAGTCAAAAATGCCCCTCTTTCTTATCTCTGCGAAAACCTTTTATAAAACCTACCTCTCTTCAACTTCTCTCTCTCTGACTCCCGTCTGCCTCCTCTTCAACTTCTCTCTCTCAACTCCCATTATCAGGTTCCCACGAGATTCTTTTCTTTTTCTTTGAGTACTGATCTTTTTCGTTGACACTATCATAGTTGATGTTTTAAAGATTCTGGGTTTAAAGATTTTCTGGTGGTTCCCACGAGGGTCTCTTGTGTTTCTTTGAGTATTGATCTTCTTTTTCTTTGACAGTGACATAACTCGTCTTTTTAGTAACGTTGTCATCTTTAATTAGTTAAATATTCCCTGCTGTTGATATTCCCTTGATTACTACTTTTGTTTTGCAAACCTGCTTGTATTTTCTCCAGTTAACTACGTACATCTCTTGTGTAAAACATGTGTAAAGTTACATTCATGTGTAAAACTGCTATCTGCGAAGGTAGAGATGGCTATATTGGTTGGACTGCGTTTTTGCTGCAAAAGTAAAACTGCCTAATCTTAACTAACATCAAAGCTATAGTGATGTTTTTATGCTCTTGTCTAATGGAAACGAATATAATAATGATCAAGTGTAATCAACCAACATGTCATGTCTCTATATGGAAGAATCTAAGGGAAGAGTGCTGGGTTGTCCCGTAAGATTTCCTATTTGTTAGGATGTATAAAGCCCACAGAAATTGTCCCATGGAACATGTCCGCTCCTTCCACTTAATTACTTACCATATGGAGCATATTAATCCTGATCTTCATCATTTAACTACGGGATCCGAAATATGCAACGTTTACAGATTTCAACTCAAAACTGTATGGCTTTTGATGCATATTGTAAAGCAGCTCAACAGTTTACCGCTCAACAATTCAGTACGATGTTTGCATGTTTATCAGTTCTGTCAAAAATTAGAGCAAATTACTTATCTATTCATCTTATATGTATCAATTTTACATTGAAAACCGTATAAGGTTCCATTATAATTTATTTAATATTGGAAGAGGATGTGTTATCTCAGATGTAATCGAAAGCACCACCGGCCTGTATAAAAGTTTTAGCTCAACAGTCTCTTGTAATGATCACATAAGACAACAACAATATAATTGTTCTCAACTAAAAATATAAGTTTGTTTATATTTTAAATATGGACAGAATGCATGTAGTTCATGTTATTGATTTCCTCTTTTTTTTTTATTAATAGCATATTTTCTTAGGTTATTTTGCAAGTCACCACCAAACAAGGTTTTTTAAACTAGTAAAAAAGAAAAGATGTATATCTAAATTTATCCATTACCTCCAGTTATTGAAATTTACATGTATAATTCCTAAAAACCACCAAACAGTATTAGGGCTTATTTAGATCCAAGTCATAAGTCATAATACATGATATTAGTCCAATCATAGTTTATATGACATAAAAATTAAGAAAATATATATAACATATTAAAAAATAATTCTGCTAACAGATTCATCATAATAACAATCAACTAAAAGTATAATAACTAGGTAATAAATAACATAAATAGAAAAAGAGATGTGAAGAATTAACTATAAAAATAATACGACTCAGAATTGAAGGAAAATTTTCTGATACGTTCTTGACCGAAGAGACAGACATTACAAGTATATAATACAGTAAGGTTAGCGGTCAAGATTGTCTCCGTGTGGAAAGGAGTTTTGAGTTGGAGTTAACTCTGTAGATAGAGTTCTAGTGAATGTAAATCATCTGTATATATATTCATCAATACTCATTAATGGAAGATACTTTTCAAACCTCAATCAAACTCTTTACCCTGCAGATTGGAGATCTGGAACTTATTGGAGTCTTGTTGGTCTCTATGGTACTTCTTTTTGCTCGCTTGTTCAGCCTCAACTGCAGAAAGGCAGAATAGAGATGATAAATAGAACTGAGATAACAGAATACTTTCTATCCTTTAATTACGCTAAAATTTAACATAGTAGTTATGATGACAAGATGCTTAACGAACATTAAGCATTTTCGTATTCTAAATAAAGTTAACAATAGAAGTCAAATGCAAGAATATTTCTCTGTTATTACATAATTGTAAAAGCTCTCGAACGCTATACTGTAACTGCCAAGTTAACTAACAAACGTTCATCTAACTGATTTACCAAGTCTAACTACCACATAACCACTGTCAAACTAATAAAACTAATCCACATTCTCGTTCATAATCATCGAAACATGCCATGGGACGTTTGAACAATCAAGAGAGACCAAATCTGTGAGCTTGTAAATACCAAATATGAGGTCGTATATGCACATGAATGTAAGAAATTAATAAAATTTTCGTTATATATTATAATTCTAAGGGGAAAAAGATTCAAATATCAAAGTAGTTTCAATACTTTTGTGGATGTATATTATTCATAAGGATATCCAACATTGGATATTGCGAGTCGATCCAATTTAAAAAATTGGACCGGGAGATCATATATAAATATATAAATAAGAATATTATTTTCAATCTAAAACTTTAAAACTTGAGTTATAAGTGTTTTTTTATATAAATTGCTCACCTTATATTTGATAATTCACTTATGAAATTTTAATAATTTCTTTTTCAAAAGTGAATTTAACTTTATCTAAATCAAATTTAATATCTTTTTATTTAAATAATGGTGACATTGTTATTAAATTAACATATTTTCTTCAACTTGAAGTTATCTGAATTTTCACTTAATTATAAGTATATTAAACTTTTTGATATTAATTATTATATCATAAGAAGAATTATAATTTAAATAAGAAAAAGTTAAGTTGAATTCATCCAAGTTTATATATAAATAAAAAACACTATTTTCTACCCTAAATCTTAAGTTACAGCTTGAGTTATGCACTCGTTTATATAGCATAAATTACTTACACCTTATATCTCTTCCTTTACCTGGGATAACTTGCTTATGAAATCTAAAAAAAAAAAAAACATTGATTACATCTAAATTATTTAAGGACAGTGAAACAGGTTTTTTTTAGAAGGATGGGAGTAAAATAATTAAAATTAATTATAGTTGGTCGGCAGTCACTCTCTTTTCTCCTTCATTTCCACGGCTAAACAGAATCGGGTCGTGGCAAAATATTATATATATGCCCTAATCCAAATACAAATTCAAAGTTTATATTTGTAAAAGTTTGTTGATATCAAAACTAATATTTATTATGTAAATGCACGGTTGGCCCCCGTTAACGCTCAGATAAATTTGCAAGTACGTACCTTTGTATGCATGAAAAACACATACATCTTAAATATACACAAATATAGACATGCACTTAACAGTTATCAGGGTTGAAATTCAAAAGTAAAACAAAGCTAATTCAAAGAGTGTTAACAAAGCCAAGAAGTGAAGTGCCTTTTCTCACCTACTATCTAAGCTGCTTAGCACATCTAGGGAGATATGATGAGATTTAAGTGCATGAATTCTGTATCATGGCGAACTTGACTTGGAATTGAGCCTCCACTGCCAACTTGCTGGCAACCCAGTTATCCTACTAATCACATTTTATTATAGGCACGTTTCTCCGAGAGGGGCTCCGCCGCTTTATTTAATTTCTAAATTTCCCGTGGAAAAAATGCATAATCGTAAAAAGTACTTTAACAATTGGAATCTTACCTTTTTGAATTTGAATAATTTCTCACAATTCTCAGCTTTCATATCTATTAGAAATTAGAATAATTAGAATATTGTTCAAGTTCTTCTTTACTTAACAAATAAATAGCATATTGAACCAATTCAAGATTAATCGCTCCTTAGCCCCAGAAATATCCACCAGTACTTAGAGAGTGATGACCCCTGTCGGATTCGAGCATTTTACCATAAGATTACGACATTCCAGTGGAAAACCGGAAATACTAGCAGTTACGAGCAAGTTGGATCATTACATTTAGGAAAAAGCTTCGATATAGATTAAACTTAGAATTTACTACAGTGTCCTGATAAGACATGACTAGTTATGAGATAGGTTGGAATAGTAGAGCATACTCGGATTTCTTAAATATCTGCGAACCAAGAAGAAATTAAGAAACCAAGTTCGTACACGCCGTCATCACCAATATACAAAGATGAGGTCTACGATGGATGGTGGATTCAGCGTCTGGGATTAATGGGTACAGTACTAACTGTCCTAATGAAGCAGTGGAAACAATATTTATGTCTTTGGATTCACACTTTTTCTAAGGCTAATTCTGAACTTGTTGTACATTAGAAAAGGTGTCGTTTTGTTTCTGTGACCCTACCTCGGAATATGAAAGGGACATCAATGGACCTAAAGTTCCTAAACAAAGATAATTTTAAATAAAGCACTTCAAGAGAGCCGAAGGACTTGACCTGTAAAGTGTTCGAGCACAAAGAAAACTAAGTTCAGGAAATGATGAAACTTTAAACCTGGATTACGACAATAGATCCGTGTGTTACTGCAGTCTCTAAATTTACGGCTGCCGCGCCGCGTAAGAGAGGAGACATAAGAATCAGGAGTGTTGATACTGAGTGTATTATTTATTCCACCAAAATTCATCTAATTTTCCCGTGACAATTTGTCTCATTTGAACTTGGCACTGAATGTTATGGTGCCTACTTTTCCTACCAACTATTTCCATCATCCAAGACTTGGAGCAATGTTGTAAGCAACTGCATCTCCTAGCTAGCTATCGTGGCATCTAGTTAGCCTAAAGATAATTCGTAGGAAATGGAAGTTAATTAAGAACCACTTGAGAATATCATCACGATTGCAAAATTTGATCTTATGCAAACTAAATATAGCCCTTCGATGATCTCGTAATTTATACACCTTCCAGTTTTCTGCTAATGATGAAATTAAAGCTCGTCCTTCTGCTGCAGAACTCATTTTTCTAGTTAGCTGGATAGCTCCTGTTGATGCCGACGAAAGGCAACCAGGAAGTCTAATAGTTTATGCGTATGTTCTTACACGTAAAACTGAGAATGTCCCTGTTGTCTACAAGTCTAGTTTTGATCTGCTTTGTTAGGATTGAACTCGAGTCAACTAGGTACAATCTCTAAATTCATATCAATCAAAGGAAATAATTTAGGTAAAAAAGTTGATTTAGAGCTTAATATTGTTATTATAATTAAATTTAAACTCAAACGTTTTAAAACGATAAAAAATTTAATATTTCACAAACTTTCAATCAATTCAAGTGCTTAAAATGATTAAAAAAAGAGACTCAACATTTTACTAACATTCAATTTAAACTTATTATCTTTGTCAAAATTCTACCTTTCAATTTTTTTTTCTATCGATACCCGTATTAAAAGTACATCTTATATAGTAAGTGGAATCCAAAAAATTTAAAAATTGACTGAAAACTTCTATTACTACCTTCCTCCTATTTAACAACATATCGTTGTTATTGATGGTCATAAATAAATTTTAAAGTTTCCTCATTTCTATCATTAGAACACTTCCTATTGACAAACTTATCATCATGATCATCATCACCTAACACCTTGTTACAAAGGTTTTTCTAGATACCAAATTTGTACCAAAGTCGCATGTACTTTTTTATACAACAATCTTACTTAGGTCTACTTAAGTAAAACTTAGTCTTTTCATGTGATCTTTGATCAACAAGTTCAATACAAGAAATTGTATTTTTAGTAAAAGTAAAAGTTGTCACTAAAAGTAGTAATATTGGTCACTATTATTAATAGTGTCCAATTTTTGAAGTCGTTACCTTACGTCACAAATACCTCCATCACTAATGAAATGGTGACTAATTTAAGAAATGGTCACAATTATGCAACACTTTTGTGACACAAATACTGACACTAAAACTTGTAAAATGTGTGACAAAAATATATGATCACAATAATTTTACATATTTATGATAAGTTTATCGTTACAAATAATATAAAATAATGACAAATTAAGTCGTAACAGAACTTTGTTGTATTGTGAGAAAAGTGCGGACACTAAAACCTATGGAATGTGTGACAACACTATATAGTCACAATAACTTTACATATTTATGACAAGTTTATCGACACAAATAATATAAAATAGTGACGAATAAAGTCATAACGACACTTCATTTTATTGTTACAACATTATCGCCACTAAAATAATTATAAATAGTGACAAAATATTTCTCCCTAATAATTTTTTTATCAGCGTTCATTACTTCTTGGTCACTAATATTTTAATTAAAAAGTGTCAACATCATTTCGTTACAAAAATGAAAATTAGTTATTTCAAAAAAATTGCCACTAATGTGTTTGTTATTATTACAAATAAAACTATCAATTAATCAACGAAATTACATTAGCTGTAAAAGAAATTTGCATTAGTGACTATATTGTCTAATAGATTTCATCACAGGTATGAAAGTTATATGTTACAATAATGTTGTCACTAAATAAAGAATATATGTTACAATTAATTTACTTTTAATATGTTTATGTTTGTCACAAATAATATTATTAAATTAAACAATTTAATTACATAATCGATAAAAAAATTTGCATTGGTGGCCATAAAATAGAAGTTATCACAAATGATACGGATTTCTAGTGCCAAGATATTGTCACACAAGCAAATAAAAATTATTATAATATATAAAATATATAAAATCACCAAAATGTACAAAATTCTAATTTACAATATGTAAAATTGGAAAATTTAAAATCTAAGACAATTATATTTATTACAATTATCCCAAATTACTACGTATTAATTTAAGCTAAAAACTCTCTAAATTAAATTTTCTTGGCTATTCTTCTAGATGAAGTTCACCATTGATTTCTTTCCTACAAAATAAATAAAAATAAAATCAATTAATTAGTTTATAAAATATTAAGCTATAAATTTAGTACTAACATT
>JANIIA010000009.1:8613807-8625940 GCA_027478495.1 Erythroxylum alaternifolium | reverse complement strand
CATCTAAACAGAGAGGTTTACCAAGAAAACTAGCAATCATGCTCAAGCCTTTAGTTGTCCAATATTCAAGAGGGACATTAAAGAGGTTTTACCCACATTGGTACTGGTCTTCTTTCCTTACAATCAATCTTAAATCCTGGCTGCCATGGCTGCAAAAATAATGGAAAGTTTGCTACATTCCATGGCCCTTTTTCCACTACCTTCAATGCTTGTGCTTTAGATGTAAAGATGAACAAAATGTATTTGTCCTCTGTAATGATAGCCTCCATAAACCCTTTGTTCTTCCACGTCTTTTGCGCCCATCTTTGTATAATCGAGAAAGTAGGTCTTTTATCCCAAAAAAAACCAATGAGTGAATTTTTCCATGATTGGACTCCCTCTAGTAATGTTTCATTGTCAGGGAAAACAATTGTGCGACCATTTTTTGTCTTAGGGGGGCAGAAATGCAGAGCAAGGTCTACTGAACCTCCCACCACTTGTTTCCAAGTTTTCCTCTCTATCAATGGGTTAGCATGGGTTGAGGAGGGTAAGGAGAAGGTTGTTGAGTGAGGAGGGAGGGAGGCTGCTGGTATTGGAGTTGGTGACGCAGTAAGGGTTATAGGGACTTAGGTTGGAGTAAGTAGTGTTTTCCCAGTTGCAGTAAGGTGTGAATGAGAGGAAGAGGGTGAGGGTAAAAGAGGAAAATCTTCCTTTTCTGTGTCTCGTTTTGTGATAAGGGAAGAGGTCTGCATATTTTGTAATGTTGCAAAAAAAGCAGAGAAGTGCTGGAAAGGGGAAGTCAGTGGGCGGGAAAACTGGAAGGGACGAAAGTGCCCCCAATGAAGGTTTGGTGTAAGGGGAAGGAAGGACGGAAGAAATGACAATGGTTGGAATATAAGGGGTGATGAGGAAGAAAGAAATGGAGTAGTAGCCATGGAGGTCGGGGAGGCAAGATCTGTAGGTCGATGGGTTAGATTGTAGGGTTGAGGTTAGAGAGATGATAGAGCTTCTCACATTAACCCATTGCTTAAGATTTTTTTATTTGTTATTTTGACATAATATGTGATTATCCTTTTGCGCTACAATCTACGGTATGGACTCTTCTATGCGTTTCATGTCGTTCCTAATATTTTAAAAGTATGATTTTATTATTAATATTTAGTATTCATAAATAACTAACTCAAGTCACAAGTCCATGTATTCAATAAAATACTAAATGATCATAATAATAACTAACATCTTACAAATGTTAACAACAATAAAATCATTAAAAATTATAACATCAACAACAACAAAAAGTAGCAATAACAGCAACCAAATAACAATATCAGATTAAAAAACATCAAGATAATTGCAATAACAAGCACACGAATGATCATAAAAGACAATTTATATGCATATTTATAGATGTAAAATTACCAAAAATAGTATCAAGATCAATATTGTCTAATATATCATTTTCAATACATTAAATAGCTAAATCATTCAACCTTTCTTGTGACATTAATGGCCTGAAGTAGGTTTTCAACAATTTTAACTTTGAAAACTTATCTCAACTGATGTTACAGTCACAGGTACAGTCAGTAGAATTTGATAAGTAATTGAAATATTTCGATAACAAATTGCAACTTTAATAAATTCAAGAATTTCAACAGGTGACATTAACTTATTTGGCTTTTAATTAAAAAAGATTATCTAAATTCACATCCTACACATTATCACGAGAAAAAGTAGTTGTAAGATTAGTGCAAAATTCTCTTAGTTCATTATCATCCAACGACCTCAACTTTATCAAATAAGATTCCAAAATATTTCAAATGTCATTAATTATTCAAATTTATTCTTCATCAGTGTAATTATTATTAGGGATAACAATTGTTGGCCTATGAACCTAAATTTAGTTATTTTCAATGGATCGGCCCAAGCTCAGAATCACTTGAGGTCCAATTATTTTAAGCAAAATAACATTATTTTACTTAGAAGAGTTAGGCCTCGGGTAAGCCTAGACCTGAGCTGCTCAGACCTGGACTCAATTAAAAAAATAAGTTATTCTATATTTTAATTTTGAAAAAATTAGGGGTTAGCCCATTGCCATCCTTAATTGTTATATCCACGACAACTAGAAGTGCTGAAAGAGAGGTGAGTCATTATATATGGCGGATAAAGATATAATATGCTAATAAATGTACACTTTCTTTTAAGAAAATATTACATATTTTGAAAATGTCACAATAATTATCTTTTTTTTTCAATTTTTAGTATATACTTTTAGATAAATGCTCATCCATTCTAATTTAATTACTTTTAGTGCCCACTACAACTTAGGTTATCCTAGATAAGACCTTATCTTATTCATTTAAAAGTTTACAAGTTTTTAGAAATTATACTCTCTAAAAATCATTAACCCCACACAAGGGGTTGCCAAAAGTTTTTATAAAAAGCAGAAGTTTAAACAAAAAGTCAAAGATTAAAATTCCAATTATATATTATAATAAAATATTATTATATTAATAAAATATATCATAGGTAATAAAAATGTTAGCATATATATCGATTGATGATTGGAACCGAATTCTTCTTTAGCTCTATTTAATAGAACTTGAAATTCAAATTAAAAAATTCAACCACAAATTGTTTCTTTTCACTTTCAACAAGATAAAGTGCCAAGAAACTTTTTAGTATATATAAATATCTTGAAACATATTTATTGATTTTTCAATGTTTACTCATTTTAATGAATAGAATGATTAACTTTAAAAATTTTAACTCTTTTAATAAATAGATTTATTAATTTATAACTTTTTTAATAAATAGGCTCCTATAAATCTAGGCTTTGGGTAAGTGTCATTCTAGATGCATTTTCTAATATGTCTTGTTTTTTATTTTGACATAATATGTTGTTATCCTTTTGTCATCTATGGAATCCCAATTTAATATGTTAATTTTTAAAGTAATTTATGTTGCATTGTAATTTTTAATAAATTTAAAACAGTACGAATTTGAATACTTTGAATATAATGTTATTTAATAGTTCATTCCATTGTGTGTTAATAATTATATGCAAATAGTCTACTGAGTCAAGGAATTCAAGCTGCCACAGCAAAATAAAAGGATGGCTGTCCGAGACACTTTCTTTGAAATCGTTAGTATCTGTTTTACTCTTTTTAGAGTATTAAATGACTTTACGTAGCAACTCGTGTACGTCACTTTGTTATTCCTTTTCAATATTTTGATATTTATAGCACTCAAGTATTCTCTTAGTCAAATTTGGCCGTTAAGTTATATTCAGGTAGGTGTTAATAATTCATATAATTTTGATTATCAAACTCAAACCTTTATTTTATTACATAAGATAACTGAAGGTTGTCCAGTCCTGCCCCTGCCCCTCCGTAAGGCGTAAGGTTCATGGTTTCCTTATACCTACCTTTTTTTTTTTTTAACTGAAAACGGCAGGCAAGGGCCACTTGCTTCCCGTCAGTCAACTGCCACAGGCACAACTTGAGAATTATTATTATCAATATAGAGCAGCCATTTGAGAATGTTGACTTTTTAAAACAAAAAAGGAATAACATAAATAAATTAATAATTTAAAATAAAGTAAAAATAGTAATAATTAAATATTCTCTGACCAAAATAAAATATAAATGAAGGTGGGTTATCTCAGAATGACCAAAAACATGGAAAAACAGGGGGCGAGTGTGGCATCTTTCCATGCACTTAGCGGTCAAATGCCCTTTCAATACATGCCAAAAGCCACGTCACCTCACCTCCGTACTTGTCTCTCTATAAACTCACATCACAACACAACACACTTTGTCCCTCTACAACAACAACGTTAAGAGTGCGCCACTTGCTCCAACAACGCTAGTTGTAGCCGCCCCTCTCCTCGCACGTTTGTCTTTCGATTTCTGGGTAATGCTCTCTTCTTCTGCCTCTCTCTTTCTGTTTCGTTTTCTTTTTCTGCTTCCTGATCTTTTTTCTGCATCTTCTTGGGGTTATCTCTAGTTTTTGTTAGTTCTGTTATATGGTCTCAATTGAGTATGCGTTATTTTTTAACCTGTGCGTCCTTAGGGTTTTAGGGGGTTTTTTGTGTTTGGATTCTGATTCTCGATCTGGGTGCGGAGGTATCTTTCAATAGTGGGGCTTCTTTCCTCATTTCGTTTTGTTTTTGTCTGTGGGAATATGAGGTTGGCTCTCAAAAGAGCCTTTGGGTCATTTTCAGCCAAGTGAAAATTTGTTTCTTGTTCGTTGCATCCATAGGAAAACATATCTTGGTGTTTTGCTCAAGCATAACACTTTCAGGGGTTTTAATTTGAAGCTGTTGTTCATCAGTTATTAATCTGCAAGTCTCATCTTGCTTCTGGGCGGTAAAAATTAGTGTCAAATTCCAATTTTAGAATATCAAGAATTGACAAGCGAGTTCCTGCATCTAGCAAGTGATGCCTGCTGCCACTCCGATTCCGTTTTCAATGCTTAATAGGAATTCTCTGACTGGATAGGACCTTAATTTCTTTTTTTTTTTTACGGTGGGCGATCAACCTCTCAACTAGACTCTTGGCTTTTTTCACAATTGTATTGTAATCTGAAGCAGAAAACCAACTGTTTGTTTATTATTGAATTGAAGTTTTTATCAAATGGTTTGAAGAGCCAGAGGCGCTTAGTCTTTATTTTGCTTTTCCTGAAACATGTTCATACATAGGTACTGCGTAAGATCAGGATCTACCTGCTTGCGTATGAATTGACCTATACAATTCCTTGTATGGGTTGTGAGGTATCCTCTTTGTTCATCAGGTTCTTAACACCTGTATAATGCCTTTTTTTTTTGGTGTTTGACGTAAAGAGTGTGCATTTTACATCTCCATCATTGACTTACAGTTCTTTGCTTTCTGCATCTCGCAAGAGTAAGAAGCTTTATCTTGGTTTATTATGATTCCTGTTTTTAAGCTGGAGCCTAATATCAGCTTGCTTCTTCTCATTATGCTTTGTAAAGTCATTGCATGCCTTCTTTCTAGAAATGGATGTTATGTGTACATTTTGCTATTAACTTGAGTAAGGCGTAACCTTGTCGGCTTTAGATATTTGATGCCGCATACTTGGAACGTAATGAAAAAGAGCCATAACTTGTTAGTTTTCCAGGACTATTATGATTCCGCAATAAGCAGTGTGAATTCACTGACAAAAGGCCCACTGCACCTGTGAAAGTTATGTGTGATTATGAATCTGCAAAACTGATTCCTAAATCCTTACATGATCTTGTAGGAATTGTAATAGGGTAATCCCCTTACTTCTCCATTGTTTTTGTACTCTTTTTAATATTTATTATCAATGTCATTTTTTCTCTTTAAAAAAAAAAAATGATTCCTAACTTTGTGAACTATCTTGCCTCCATGTTGGGGTGACAATTTTTGCCAACTCCTGCAGTGCAAAACTTATCGAGCTAACTGAGAGTTGGTCATTTTTTTCAGGGTAAAACATGACAACTGTAAGTGTTCCTACCCAATGTATGGTAAGAGCTGCTCCCCAGAATAGGCTCGCAAGTGCAGTTATCAGGAGTCCATCCTCCTTGGGATCTGTGAAGAGTGTCTCCAAGACTTTTGGCTTAAGATGTTCCTCCAGCTTCAGAGCATCAATGGCTACCTACAAGATTAAGCTGATTGGTCCAGATGATGAAGTGCATGAATTTGAAGCTCCTGATGATGAATACATCCTAGATTCGGCAGAGGCTGCAGGGGTCGATTTGCCATATTCTTGCAGGGCCGGGGCATGCTCAACCTGTGCTGGGAAGATGGTTTTGGGATCAGTCGACCAGTCAGATGGTTCCTTCCTGGACGAGAACCAGATGAAGCAGGGTTATGTGCTGACTTGTGTTTCATACCCAACTTCGGATTGTGAGATTCACACTCACAAGGAAAGTGAACTTTACTGAGTGTTTAGCTGTTAGAGAATGATGCAAAATAGTGAAGTATGCTCCTTATGAATGTTGTGGACTACTGCGTGTGATAAAGGTTTATGTAGACTATTGGTTGCTAGTGTTTCTTATCATGTTATGAAATGCTGTTCCTTTATGCTCTTAAGATCGGTTTGTGCTTCATATTCTTTCGTTTATTTCTTAACTCTAACCTGATCATAGTGGCTGTCAGTCCAAAGTCGGAACCATAAAAATGCCTTGTTTGCTAACCGTGCAAGGGATGGGCAAGAAAGTTGAGGCTTGGTTTGGTCTGATTCAGTTTGAAATTAACTGGTTTATCGGGTTTCAGTTTCAGTTTGAGTTCAAATTTATTTTTAATTTCGGACTTCACGTTAAGTGCAGTTCAGCTTGAAGCTTAACATAGTAAGTTAGCTAGAGTTTCTTTCTCTCTTTGTTGGTTTTGTCGCGGCTGTTTTTGTTTTTCATCATTCTTCCTTTGTAAATATCATCTCTCAAAGGCGCCACTTTATGAATTCTTTTCTTCCTCTTGTACAAAATTGCAAGTGTCACCTGTTGAACTTTTATCTTTGAAGCTATTTCATCAATTCTTTTTCTTTTTTTCCATGGTTTGGCTTGTTAATTTCGTTTGTTGAATTAGAGTTAGAATCGCATACGAAAATAGAGTTAGAATCGCATTGCTCGTAGTGTTAGCAATGGGCCAACGAAGCCCCATAGAAGCGGTATGAAATCAACGAAAGAGAACACTTTGACCTGATCGTCAACCGGAGTGATGGAAAAGGGAAGGGATGCGATTAGGCTTCCAATCCATAACGAAAAAGTTTGAAATGAAAAGGCTCTAAATCCATTTGACAAATAAACTTTTTGAGGAATCTTGTTAAAATTGGTGGTTGAGGCTTTATTTGACTTTTCGAACAATTTAAAATAGGTGGCAAAGTTTTTCTTACCACTTCTTGAGATGTGCGTGTCATCCTTGAGCAGGGGCCCTGCTAATATGCTCATTCTGATTTTATTAGGTGTCCTCCAAAGAGACAACCATTAGTTGTTGTATCCTAATAACTAAAGGATAGTTTGCTACTTTAAGCTAAAAACCAAAAAACATGTCATGAAGAAAACAGACTCACATATGCCCAAGCTCAACCAACAGTTAAAATCAATTTAGGCATTGTAAATTTGAGCCATGAAAGTTGGAAAAGTTGATACTGACTGTCGGAAACAGATTCATGGTTATTAATTCAACTGTCACTGGAGTCTCATCAAAACACTGCCCAGCTAAGTTAAAAAAAACTCTAACTCATGCAAGTTTATCAATATAAAAAGCCCCAACATGAACTAACTTTGAACAAGCAATTATAGACCATGAATCCAACCAAACAGAAACAATAAACAACTCAAAATTAATCTAATTCTTTAAGAAAAGTACCAGAAAGATCATGAACAGAAGAAGTCATGAAGCTATTAAGCACAAGGAACTTCGAACTTCAATTCTTAGAACATGAATCGCTACACAAAAAGGGACAAACAGTGAGAAGATCAAGAACATCTATATGCCAAAACAAAAAGCTTACATCTTAGTAAAATCAAGAACAAATACATTAAAAGATCCAATCTTGATACTCACTAGATCTAAGGAACACGCATAAAGGAATTCACAAGACAACCAAAACCTAGATCTAAGGAGATACGTTATGAAAGAAGACAAGAGGAAAACGCAACGCCAACAAAAGCAAAACGCATAGCAGAGGTAGGAGTAAAACGCAGCAGAGAATAAAAAGCCAAAATGTAGAAAACAAGCAAAAACAGGGAAGACGGTCAAACAAGCCCAAGACTCACTTTCCTTCAAAGGGGGAAGATGATCAAAGATCCAAAGAAAACACGCCTAACCAATATGGGAAGAAAACTAGAACAGATCAAAACAACATATAACAGATGACAGATCTATAAACCAATCAGATCAACATAATATAACAACATCATCAAAGAATCATAGATCTAAAAATTGAAATAAAAAACACCGATCTCTTAACCCGAATGAAGAAAACAAACGGTTTGAGATTGTGAAACTAACAACCAGATTTATCGGGTTTGGTAGCTCAAAGGAAACAAATAAAAAATCCACGAACGTTTGAAGTAAGGTTATGTAAGAAGAGACCTACTAGATGTTTCAGTCTTTGACATGAAATATTACCAAGAATGAAAAATTCATTTCCACAATTGGATCATCAAGTTTTTGTTTGAGATACACCATAATTGTCTCATGTTTTTTAATAGGTTGATTAACCTAATATAGCTTTGATTAGATTTAATGAGCATTAAAGACTCATTATAAAAAGCTAAACTTTATTATATGATTTGTTAACCTGTAAGTATCCAAGTTCCTTCTCTATCTCACAAATTTGTCTACAACTGACAAAATCAAAACCCACTTTGTCAAAATAACTTAACAACCCACCCTCATAACTCATCCTAGAATCTTTGTTGAAGTATTCACTGTAATATAACTTCAAAGCCCTGTATTTAGTGGTTATAACCCATCAAATATCATGTAAATAACCACACAAAAGACAAGTAAATAACAATTTGACAATCACATACAAATCCATATATAAGCTACCTTAACTATGGTTAATTAAGTAGAAAATAAGTCAAAAACAAAAATATAATATAAATGCTATTTCCCAAGTGTTTCCATAAGATATTTTTGGTTTGTATTGTTGATGAAACTATCCTAACAATAATCATGAAAGACCTTTCGATTCTTATATAGTATATCCAACATCAATATGAGGTATTAGAAAGGGTTTATTTAAATCCCCATTATTAAAAATGATATTTGACATAACCCCTTCCTTCTCAGTAGTTGCATATAATTTATTACCTTTACCTTCATCTAATCTTAGAATTAACAATCCCTACCTCCATTATTTGTGGACTAAAGGTTCCTTATCCTTCTAAAGGTTCCACATGGTTATATATATATATACTGGTTTATCGTTTTGGGTTTTAAATTTCCCTAGACAATTTATCATTTCCTATGCCAACTGTTAACTCACCTAAAGTTTTCCAACTTGTTTTGTTCTTTTTTGTAATTTTTCAGCGATGTTTTGGTTTTCTAATTCAATTAGAAATAGTCCAAAAAACTAGATTGATTATGAAATTTGATTAATCACTCGTTATGAATCATCTGTGACCCATTATATATCTAGAAGATTTTAAGCATGTTAAACGTAAATACTACAATAAATGCAAGAATTGATAGACAAAGAACAAAATAAAAGACAAATCATATTGATAAATAACTAAAAAAAACAAATAGGTTTTCAGGACCACATGTTGCCTCTACTCCACCATAATAAACAACAAAAAATGGCTTGTTGGGAGACCACGAGATTAGACAACAAATAGGTTATCGGGGGACCACGAGAACTGCACCACACCTACCTTAACTGCAATACACCAAGCGACAGCAACACACCAAGCACACCACACCAACTGAACAATGAGTAACACGAGGTTAGGGACTGAAACATTCATAAGCAGAGCAATTACGGATGTTTTCTGAAGACAAGGTTACTACCAAACGTTGTCGTCTGTAACTATTCTTTTTTTGTCTCACTTAATTGCCAAGTCGCCTGGCTTTGTTTCGCGTCTGCAAACTATAACAGAAGACAACGTTTGGCATTTAACCAAATATACTCGTCTGCCATATTGGAGGTATATCCGATGCTATTGTATTCTTAACAAAGAAGAAGAAGAAGCTAGTCAAGAAGCCTGGATTCCAGTAACCAATCTCCATCTTGCATTCTCCGCCGTCAAGCTTTGCAAGTTTCAACACTACTGCGCGTAAATCATAACTGTACTGGGTCTTGCTGTGCTTCCCGCTGATGATTGCTATTGCCAAGTTTTCTTCCACATGGCCCCACTCTTCGATTCAACTCTCCAAGTCTCTTTCCATTTCGAGGGGACTATAACATTTTTTGTTCTTAATTAATTTTATTATTTGACTTGTCCCACCTAAAACGATGAAACTATTACATATTTTTTCTTAATTAATTTCTTATTTAATTTGTCCTTCATAAAATTGAGATTTATTCACTAAATATAGTCTGCACAAATATTTTAGTATAATTATCAAATTATCATTTCTTCTAATTTAATTATTTAAATAATTAAAATCTCTCAAAATTTATCATTTAATTTAATTTTTTAAATTTTGTTCTAAATTGACTACAAACTTTAAAATTTTTCATTAATTGAAACAAGAATTGCTTCTTCATCATAAATGAGCTATCAAAATTAAAATTACTTGCTTGTATGATATCGATAGAATAGATTCTTTTGAATCAAAGAATATAAAGATATGCTAATCAAACACCCTTAAAGAAATCTTATTAAAGTCCAAATGTAATCACACATTTAAATTTCTTAAATTCAGTTAAACTAAATCTTGACTTATGCCTGTAGTAACTTGTAAAGTTTTAAAATTAAAAACTAAATCGATTTGATCCGTTTTATAGTGAAAATCTTAAATCAATTAACTTTTTAGTTCATTTTTTAATTATTCCATTTGATTTAGTTTAATAATTTTGGTTATTGAAAATTGATCAATTTATTAATTAATAGATCATTTTTGTAAACTAATGAATTTTTATAAACTAAAATAAACTAATTATTTTAATTTAATAGTCTTTTTAAATCAAAATTTAAAATTTTCAATAAGTGAGAATAATACTTTTTAATCATATTTTAAATTCTTAAATTTTATTCAACTTTTAACCAGCTTTATAACTATCTAATATCGATTAAACCTTTTAAATTTTAAGCTTTTTGTCTTATCGGTTTAACTTCCGATTCGGAAAACTTTAATAAATTCATAATTTTGAGAGATAATTGGCATGTGTTTCGTACAATTCTAGATATGAAGAGGCATTCCTTGGAATAAATATGTATGGATAGTATTATCTTTTTTTGGTTAGACTATTTGTTTATTTGTAGCATAAATTATGTTCTTTTTATTGTCTTTTTTAAAAGTTAAAATACAAAAATTGCAAATAAGGTACAAAAAACGATCCAATCACACCAAACATTGTAGAAATATCTTAATATCGCTTAATTATATGTATACCCCTACTTTTAATAATTCTAAGGCGTAAGGACAAATCCACCTTAATTGATAATTAGGCATTCTTTACGCGGAGGCTTGTGTCACAAGCGAGGGCAAAGGTCCAGTGATTGTGATCGTGAATCTCTCCTTTTCGGGAAAAAGAATGATTAGCGCGTCCACTGAACTCCGTTCACAGTTGAACATTAGATAGGAAATCGACTCACTCACTCATCATCGTATGCCTTTCTTTTCCATTCACTTTCCAATTCAACTTCTCCAATTATGGCATCAGCTAGCTTTTTTCAACGATGCTGATTAGATACCTCACCCATTCTTTTGCACTTATGATCGCTTGCTTCCAAAACAAAAAATATAATAATAAATTATAAGAGGTTTCCAAGATGTGCAGACCCAGGAAAGAAAGCAGGTGAAACCTGCAAGTTCCTTTTCAGTTTTCACACCCTTTCTAAGTAAGAAAATGCCCCTGAAATTGGCTAATAACTTTTCTTTGAGTGGCGACAAAGAAAAGTTTGAGGTGAAAAACAGTGGATGAGGATGAATGGCTTTATAATGTTTAAAGAGTAACTGATTTGTCATGGTATGATGATGTAATAAAGAAAATCGAAATACAGACACGTCAGTCAAGTACTCACGTTCTGCTTCTTCCCGATCCAAGACACTTGCCGTGTCATAAACATTGGAACACGTAACCGAATGAGCTTAGCTCAAACGGTACGAGTATTTTGAGGTGAGCACGGTTTGATTCGGTCAATTTTTAGCTATTGAATTTAACTGAATCGAATAATCGATTTTATAGAATAAGAAAACTGAATCGAACTGAATTTTAGATAAAACCGAAAATTTGGTTTGCCTTACAGTTCGGTTCGGTTCGGTTATTTCAATCCATTTGGGCCCTAATCTTGGGTCTTAAATTTTGGGTCAATTTTAGTACATGTCAAACATTTTTATTTTATTTTAGGACTTATTGGGTGATTATCATACTTGCAAAGTTGGAAATTTACCTTATATAACTAGAGTTAGAAGTATAAAAAATACAAACTTTTTTTATTTTTACTTGATCGGTTTGGTTCGGGTTGGTTTGGAAAAAATTTTGCCTAAACCGC
>JANIIA010000009.1:8587396-8598210 GCA_027478495.1 Erythroxylum alaternifolium | reverse complement strand
AAATGAATTCTAAAATACTTAACCCATATATTTCTTAAGCTCTTTGAACCAAAATCTTCCAAAACTCCAAGAAATAAAAAAAAAGTGATTTACCGTGAATCCTCCTCAATTTATGAGATTCTTGGCTCTAAAAAAAATTCTTTCCTTCCTCTTTCTTTTTCCCTTCTTAAATAAGCTCAGATTCTCTCTTTAAGACTAAGAGAAATTATGACCTAGTTTAAGGCTCTATTCTTTTCACTCTTCTTCAAAACCTCTCTTCTTCATGTTTTTGTCTTCTTATCTCTCCCATTCATGTTTGTCACTCTTCTAAGATAACAAGATCACAATTCCTTTTTCCCAATGTACCCTTAATGAGTCCCAAAAGTCCACTTTACCCTTCCTTATAAGTTTAGGCTCTTTTGATACTTAAGTTACATGCCAAAAATGCTCTCAATTCATTCTTATGCATTTTATTCCATAAACTATTATGCTTAATTTAACGAAATTTTTTTTTCGGGGGCCAACAAGTTATCCCCAGGAAGTTTACATTGGTTAAATCATTGTTATCTTGCCACATGAATGGAAAATTTGAAGATGCGACCATATTTCATGTTTGAACACAAAAGAAGAAACATATTATAGATTAGACATTATGAAGCTAATAACTTATATGAACTTCAATAATTCATTTAAGACCTAATTGACTAAATTCTCTATATGATTCATCAAATTTTATAAATTTAGTTGGAGAGTATTAGTCATTTTTTATTTGATGCTTAGTACATTTTTTAAATATTACTTACATAATTAGTTATTTGTAGCAACCATTGTTATAATTGTTAATACATAGATAGTATTTGTTTACAAATATGCATTGTTATTTCACTTCTTTTTATATGTATATTGTGTGTGTGTGTGTGTGTTATTTGAGATGTATATAAACAAATATGTCTAAATAAAATGATTAATTGCTAAGTAATTATTCTATGGATGAAGATTGGAAATATTATGAACTTTTGATTTTATAGATAATTAGAGTTTCTATTTAGAAGGTTTTATTATATTAATTGAAATTGACAACAATCACGTGATAAATGTATCATTATGGAAACCATGTGTTTAAGGGAAATGACTATTGTATCCAAGAATTTTATCGCAGAATTGAATAGAGGTGAAAGTTTGAATGGTGACAATTTAGAAATTTGGAGTATGGAAATCCAACATGTATTAGGAAAGCAAAAGACTCTTGTCTTACTACATGAAATCATGACAGTTTCTAAGAAAGACATTATGGCTCAATATAAGAAAACTACGAGGCATATGACTTATGTCAAAAGGAACACTTCCAAGCTTGCATAGTATAGATAATAATATTATGCTAGAGGTCAAGAGGTATAACTATGCCGAAGACATATAGTCCACACTAGACCATATTATGGTTATTTATTATTAAGTTTGAGATGTGTGTGTGTGTGTGTAAGAATAATTAAATAAATAATAAATGAAAGGTGAGGTCAAAGCATTTAAGACTGAGGCATTTGAAGCTAATGTCAAATATTGCTAGTGAATTGAGGGATATTGGTTATACCTTGTTAGATATGCAGCAAGTGAAAGTTATTACCTTGTTAGATATGCAGTAAGTGAAAGTTATTACATGATCTTTGCCTCTAAGTTAAGAGCATATGAAAATGTACTTAACCTATGATAAGAATGTTAAGTTGGTGAAGAAAGTTACGAGGCATCTATTGTTATACTATAAATATTTTGAGGCTTCTGAGGCATATATGGCTAAGTCATGCTCACAAATAGTTAAAAATAAGACGAGGAAGTGCTATAGTAAGTTTAAGTGAAAATAGAAAGAAAGACTTCCACAATTCTTAGGATTCCATGAAAGGCTGAGACTAGTTAAAATAGGAAAGAAAAAGAAAAGACTTCTAAGAAGAAAACATGTGACAAGGTGAAAATATGTACAAATTACTCTGGCATTGACATCCATAAAGTAGAAATCTACAAGTTAGTCATGAATAATGATCAAGCCTTTACTTACATGATATAATTTCTTATTCTATGATTTGATAGCATTTTGTTTCTGTCATACTTTTAGTTATCCTTAGATTTGATTCTAATTTCTACTGCGGTGGAAAGAATAATGTTCCTTGGAGTTATAATAGTCATTGTTTTATATTGGATGGTCTTATGGTATTAGATGTTTATTAAATAAATAAATTTAGTTTTGTTTAACAATATCATCTAGTTCTTATAATATCTATGCTAATTTATGGCATGTTATGCTTAGTAATATGAGTCAAAATCAAATAACTCAGTTAGTCAAATAAGTTCTTATAGAAAACCCATATAAAGTAAAATTGTCTATTTTTAAACATTTTATATTTAATAAAATGGCATGAAAACTATTTAGTATGGGATAAAGAGATGCTAAACTATTACAATTAATTCATTAAAATATATGTCGCTAAATAAATGTGATAACAAGGCATAAAAATACTTATTTCATCATTTTATCAATGACTATACTTCGTATAGTTGTATTTATTAGATTTCTCAAACTTTAAAGTATTATTCTATTTGCAAAAGTATATAACATCAGTTAACAATCAATTTGATAAAGTAGAACTTATCGGGTATACATGACTTATATGATTGATTCAAGAGGTCCTATACTGTATGGATAGACAATAACTATTCTATTATTCTATCAAAAAAATGGTAGTGCAAATAAGAGAAATAAAATTCTTCTTGAAATGGTTAAATCTATAATGACATAGACAAATTTACCTATCACTTATTAACATGATGTGTCACTGACAGTCAAATATGTACTTGATCGGATGCCTATTAAATTGATTACTAAAACTCTATATGTGACATAGATAGGTAATAGATTTGATTTTTAAATTATAGAGAATGTGTATGTTATATACATTCATAGTGTCTCACATAAGTAAAAGCAATTAGGTCCCTAAGGTAAGAATAGTATCATTAAAAGATATTCTAAATATTCCAAATGATACATGTTCAAAGGTGAATAAGATAATAAATGAATAATGGAATTTGCGTTATATGAAATCACATTCTTAAAGAATAATTTTTCAAATCAAGAAATGAAAGTTCAAAGCTTTTCTCTACATGAGATAGTGAACCATAATGATTTAGTAAGACCAGATCAATTAGGTGGAACTCATCCAGGTGGGAGCAATTTAAAAGACAATGAATTAGTTTATGATAAATGGTAATTGTAGCTTAGTGAGAGTTCTTTATTACTACCTAATTCAAATGTGAGAAATATGAAAGTAGAGACATACATTTCTCAAAATTTTTAATTAAGCCTACATTACTCCCTACGTGGTTTTTTTACGTTGAAGGGAAAAAAATTTATGGTGGTTCCATAAAAAAAAAAGCTTAAAAATGTGAAAAGGGCTATATCTAGTCTTATTAAGGAATAAATGAGTTATATGGTAAAAAAGGATGATATCTAACTAGCACAAATTAATGGTAATTTTGAAAAGTACAAATCACGTCTAGTGGTAAAGGACATACATAATGTAGGAGATTGATTATGAGAAGAAATTCTCTGCTGTTATAAAGTTTACACTAGTTTGACTAATTGTAGGTTTTAGTAGTTAGAATGGATCTTGATATATATTAGATAGATGGAAAGATTATGCTTTTATACAAAGAATGGCATGAAGAAATCTATATTGACAACCTTTAGATTTCATTTAGAAGGGCCAAGAGTATTATGTATTAGATTGCTAAAGTTAGGATCGTTCGTAACGTTTTATATGACCTACGCAAAGTAAAAAAAAGGCCTAATAAATCAGCAATATATAAACATTTAAACTTTAAAAGTATATTTTTATTTATTAAAATTTAATATTCATACATAAGTGAGTCAATTTATAAGTTAAAATACTCAATGAAATATTAAATGATCATAACATCAGCTAATAATATCTTACAAATGTTAGTAACAATAAAATCACTAAAATAGTAAAAGTAACAACAAAATAGCAATAGCAGTAATCGAACCACAATATTAGACTGCAAAATACTAAGAGAATTGCATTAACAAACACGCAAAAAAAATTCTCCGTACATTTTTAGATGCAAAATCATTAATAATATTATCAAAATCAATATTATCTAACATATCCTTCTCAATATATAATATAGCTAAATCATTCAACTTTTCTTGTGACATTGATGACCTTAAGTACGTTTTCAATAATTTTAATTAAAAAAAACTTCTCTTAGCTGATGCTACAGTCACAGGTATAGTCAATAAAATTCGATAAGCAATTGAAACATTTGGATAACAATCTATAACTTTAAAAAATTATAAAATTTCAATTGATGACATTAACTCATTTGGCAAAGTCATTTGTAACACTTTTAATTCAGAAAAAATCATCTAAATCCACATCTGATATATTATCACGAGAAAAAGTTGTAAAATTAGTGCAACATTGTCTTAATTGGTTATCATCTAATGACCTCAACTTCTTCTTTAAATCAAATAAGAATCCAAAAAAATTTTAAATTTCGTTAATTATTCAAATATATTCTTCAACGAAGTAATTGCCATATCCACAACAACTAGAAAGTAATTAACTTAAAAGAATCCTCAGCTAATCGTATTTCTCCATTGCGATCAATTTCATCAAATTGTCTTTCCTAATAATATAACGTCTAGTTAGAAATATAGGCTCTACATTCATCTCTTGTGCAAGACTTTTGACAATATTCATACTAGAGCCAAACCCTTCATCTCTATATTTCTCAAAAAATACCACCACACCTTGTAATTGCTTTATGGTAGCGTCAATGCACATAGATTTAGAATGTAACTTTTTACTCATCATGTTGATAGCGAATAAAATATCATACCAAGTAAAAACTCAAAACTCTCAATTATACTAACCAAACTTTCTGCTTCATTCTTTGACTTGGCATTATCACAAGATCGAGATAATTTCATCAAAGCCAATCTTATTTAAGGAGCTTGAAATCTAATAGCTTTAACACTTTTTATTTGACTCTCTCAACGACTGTTAGACAACGATTTCATAGTTAAGTCTAAAACATTATCAAGTAAAACCTTCCACCTTTTAGGAGAACTTGAAAATAATGCATATATGTGTTACATAACTCCAAAAAAAGAAACAACTTTAACACAAGAATGTGCCATATCACTAAGAGTAAGATTAAGATTATGACAAGCAAATGACATATATAATGCTCTCAGATTTATTTTAAGTCATCGTTTTTGAACCCCCTTGATGTTTTCCCTTCATATTAAAACCATTGTCATAACCTTTACCCCTCACATTATAGACATTAAGATCAAAAGACTTAAATGCATTCAATAATTCATTGAAAAGCCCCAATCTAGATGTGTCATCTACCTTCAAAAACTCTAAAAAGTACTCCTCTATTTTTATTTTTTTGCTTGACATATTCACACTTCGTACTAACAAACTCATTTGTTCTTGATGACTTAAATCTCAGGTACAATCAAGAATATAGAAAAGTAATTTGCCTCTTTAATGAAACCCTATGATAGAACTTCTAACATTATAAGCCAACATAGAAATCAACTCATTTTGAATTTTGTGACCAAGATAATGATGATGAATTTCATGATTTTGAATACGTCTAATATGATCTTGCATTATTACATCAAATCCAGCAATCATCTCAATCAATCCTAAAAAATTAGCATTACTATCTTGATAAAGTTTCTTATTGGATAATCGAAAAACCAAATTATATTTAGCAAGATGTTTCACAACAGAAACTATTCTTATCAAAACTTGTCTCCAACGTTCTTTCTCTTTTACAATTTCTTATTGCAAATATTGATCAACTGTTTGATTTTTGCTCAATCTTACTTTTAATTCATTCCAAGTTCTCATATTAGTTATATGCTCAATGCAATTCTCATGTTCTTTGAGTCTCTCACTAAAATACTTCCAATCTCTAAATCTATCATTTGCTAATGCACTTTGTTTGCTATTAGATTTGAACAACTTACAACAAAAATAATATACTTTACCTATATGTTTATAATAAACCAACCATTTTCTATCGCTAATCTCTCCATTACTCAAATTTCTATAATAATAAGAATATGAAAAATGTCGAGAGGTATTGTCTAAAGGAAACATAAGATTAAATTCTCTTACAGGCTCTTTTTCAACTAAAATGTCCCTTGCTTTATTATCAAGATTATCCCAATTTCTAGGATCATAAATATCCAATATAAGGCTTACTTGCTCATCTGCCTTTAAATTTTCTAAAGTGGACGCATTTGATACATGATCATGCTTAAAATTTTAATATCCTTATGAATATGAATCTCATCACTTAAATTTTCTTTATGTTGTTTAAAACTACCTTTACCTTATTCCTCATGATTCTCACTAGAGGAGCCTACTCTTTTAATAAATTTATTAATTGCATCCGTTTTGGGATTCTATTAACTGTTCCATTTGTTTTCTTTTTTTCCTTTTATTACTTCCAGACAAATACTTTTTGGGCAACATAATATAAATCAATTATAACACAATTGAACTAGAAAAAGAATAAAAACACCTATATTAAACTGGAAGAAGTATGCAAGAATAACAGAGCACCAATAGCTTAACAATATATCACAAATATATATGAGTGGTATTATATCTGTGATAGAGGAAAAAATAAAGAACAAATGTTAATGATAGATAAACACCAATTTCTAAAATTACAAGAAATTAACATACTTAGGAGTAAATTATATTTTAATTTATTAACTATTCTGACTTTTAATTATTCTAAGTTTGCCAAGCCAAATATTATCCTATTCTGCAAGTTGTGGAAATGATTGAATATTATTTTGTCAAGCAACTGGATAAAGGTCTAAATTATTAATAATTTTTATTAAATTTTAAGTAATAAATTTTTTTATATTTATAGTATTATTTAATTATCAAATAAATGTTATTATGTTTTATTAAATTTTAAGTAATAAAAAATTTTCTTTTATGGGAATTAACATAATAGTAAATATAGTATTATCAACTATTTATGGTATTATTTAATTTTCAACTATAAAATAACAGTAAATGTAGTGTTACGATCTTATTAATTATTCTTACATTAACTTATCAAATCCTCAAATTTAACTTTAGTCATATTATTACTAAACTTACGTGAACCTCTACAAGAACACAAATCTAATATTTATTATGATAATTGTAGCAAAGTATAATGAAAATTACAAATACAAAAATTAAATTATTTGTTAATGTCTAATTATTTTTATAAATAATAAGTAATCTAAAAATAAAAAAGAAGAAACACAAATAAACACAATATTATTTAATATTAATTTTCTAATTTAAAATGCTAATATAGTATCCAAGTGAATAACAAATTACAAATTAATTATAATATATTCAAATATTTAGTAAGCCAAAAATACATATAAAAATTTAGAAACTTTACCTTTAAATTATCACTCAGAACTTAGAAGTCAAAATCGTAAAAATTCTTTGCTATAAAATTTGAATTTGGATATCTTATATTCATATGTTGATGGACATAAAAAAAATAGAGTTTAAGATGCTTCAAATGAATTTATAAGTAAACAAAGTTAAAAAGTTAACGTTAGTTTGGAATCTAAAAAGATTACTTAATATTATGAAAAAAAACTCCACTCAAAATCGTTTCATTCCTTCTGTGCAACCATTAATTAGCAATTAATGTTCTTCATCAATTAAAAGAGAGTTAATGTTACTTTGGAAGCTGAAAAGATTAATTTGGAAGATGAAAAGATTACATAGTTGTCATGATCTTCACCAAAATTGTTTCATTCTTTCTCACCAACCATTAATTAGCATTTAATGCTATTCATCTACTAAAAAAACGTTGGAAGGTTAGAATGGGCCCCTAATAAGGTGGGGCAGTCCCTGTCCAGGGTCGGGACCGGCTAAAGTCAATCTATAGCATAAAGTAATCTTGAAGTCGGTAGTGTATTAAGTTTCATGTTACGATTATATTATATGAAATAAAAATCACTAAGTATATGTTAAAAAAATCTAACGATAAATTTCTAATTTTAACGTTATTTGTGGATGATGTTTTGATAATCGTTGACAATAATTAGTTTGTCAAGAAAATAAATAAATTGGTTATCTTATGAAATATTATGATCTTGTGATCCAACTCTTTACTTATTCTTGATTGGTAATTATTAAACAAAAGCATACGACAAATGTTTAGTGATATCAACATGTACTAAAACTCAATCACCATATAACAGTAGAAAATAATATTTAACTACAATAATTTTGTACCTTAAATCCAAAATAATAATTATTATTATGGTGTTACCAATTGCGTTCCGATAATTGTCAAATTTTCTCTCCTTCTTGTTTGTCTTTATTTGAATCACTTTACTAGACAGTTATTTCTAACTTATATCCATTCTTTGATAATCATCAACCCATCCTTCATAATCATATTCACTATATGTTTAAAATAATGCATATGAAAGAACCTTTCAACCATTAAATAAGCTCTCAGCCCACAACATGCTCTTAATTGTGTTGAACATAACATAATTTATGTTATAATTATCTAAAGTTATTATTGCAACTTCCTATTAATGTTTCAATCCATCAAATATTCCAATAATGCACTAGTTATCCTTTCATTTATGTAAGGTGTTGAAATATAAAAGCCAAAGGTGTAAATTGCACTTTATCATTTCCTAAAAGTTTTAAGTAAGCTCCTATCTTATCTATGGTATTATATTAAACCTTAACATTTTCAAAACAATATTAGTAATAATTTAAACTATAATAAATCTAAATGTTCATCAGTTACTAGTATTTGGATTATCAATTTAACCTATGTGGTGTCATAACTAGACAATTTGAACCTATCAAATGCTGAGATGATCTTAAATTGTTTTAAGACATTAGTAAAAGGTAAGATTTTCACATTAACATTTTACTAAAGGTATAAATAAGTCCTTGCCACTTATCTCTACTATCACGTTTGTACCCTATTCAGAATACCATGAGAACTGTTTTGGTAACATTAGGAAGCAAAGTGGTATCATAGATAACAACAAGAGTTTACTAAGACATTTTGTGAAGCGATAAGGTGCAAACCATACCTTCGACCAAACAAAAATGGACCTACCATTTAGAAACAAAATCAAAGATCAAATATAACAAAATCGAAGAGTAAATGTTAAAAGACCAAAGAACATTATTTACATTAAGATATAATTATACAAAATCCAATTGTTATTAATGTAATGCGATTTCACAAATATATAACCCTTCATTTTGATTTTCATATGTCCACATACCTACTATAATCGCAATGTGCACGTCATTAGTCTCTAAAATCTTTATTGTCAAACTCTTCTATGCATATTAAATCTTAAAGATGTCCTTCTTAGCAGTATTCCAAGTAGGTATTTTAAAATTCAAGTGGCATAAAAAACATCCTAAAGTTTGTATGATCTATAATTAAGGGTAAATATTCATGCCTTACGATGGCCTTAGCAACAAAATACTTGAATTTTTCATGATCATAAAATGTGACAATGATGTCATATTTATCTTTTAATATCATATATTTAAAAAAATTGACCTCCTAATATCATTCTTCTTTAATTATATGCATCAACATGCCTTTCAAATATGAGGTTCCACCTTTTGAACCTCTAACAAACAACTTATGATAGTACTAACACTTCTCCTTATCAATTCCCTCTCTTGTTTTAGTTTTTATGAAGTGAATCCAAACTTCCTATCTTGGTAGAGTTGTTGACTTCTTATGTTTTAATGTTTTTCTTCACTTATTATATGATCATGCATTGAATTGAAACTTTCCATTGTGTTAGACTGTATGAAGAGTTAACTTCATCTATATGAATCAATTATAGATAATAAAATAATTATATATGTCAATAAAATAATTATATATGTCCAAAATATTGGAAACATGATATTAAGAATCAAAGTTTCAAATTTTTTCTCTTAATCATTATTAACACACTAATTATGTAAGTACAATAAATATTCACATTACAAGTATAAAAATTGTTATACATAAAGTCTGAAAAGCTTTGTGATAATAGGAATAAACAAAATTATCACATTAGATTTGTGTTTACCAATATAGTAAGCAATGATCAATTTTTAAAAATTTGTTTAAGTCAAATATATGAAATGATATGGTTAAGAATATAACATTATAATAAAATCTACCATCAACTTGGTAAATAAAATTTTGTATTAAGATACGAGGAATTTACTATCGATCCGTATGGGAATTCTATTCTATAGGATCCATATAAGAAAAAACTATTAATCAACCATAGAAAAGAAGTATATTAATCAATACTGGCCATATGATGATCTCTCCACACGTAAAATGACGAAAACTACGTACACTCAATAGATGCTAATAAGACATTCAAATTCTAATGGTAAGCTAATTACTTACAGAATGATGAGGGTGTGCATCACTATGACTTAATTACATTTAAAAATAGGTTATTTTTTGGCTATAATGGAAGCCAAAGCATTGATTGCAACAATACCACGATTTCAAAAATAGAGTCTGACACGAGAGAATTTGGGAAGTTGGTGCATCAAAAATTATCAAATAAGAATGACCTTATTACGAAGGATACATTATTGGTTTATGCTCTTGCAGCCAATTTATTTTTGGTTGTAAATTTATTTGTATGACATTATTATTATTCAATAAAAGGCATTCTTTATCTTTGTGTATTTGTTAATTATTTAATT
>JANIIA010000009.1:8572571-8587296 GCA_027478495.1 Erythroxylum alaternifolium | reverse complement strand
AAACAGGACGAAGGACAGAACTTTTACGTCTTTGTCCACCGTCCTCACCCCTGAAGACACTAACCAAACGCAGGGTTAAAGTACATCAGTGTGATGTATTTTTCTTATTTAAGTAAACAAAATTTCTCCTAAAAGAGATAAATAAAGCAATTGAGGTGAGATTCAGTGTTTATTCACCATATTAATGGGATCTTAAAGTACATCAGTGTTTACTCCCACGATACCCTCTTACCATTTTTCCTACATTATGAATGGCTTCCTTCCTAACTATTTAACATATTTTTCATGGTTCTGGAGAATAAAAAGGCATAATAAAGAAGAGATAGTTGGACAAGTTCAAGTACCAGCTATAAGGGGTCGTGAAATCTCGCTTAAGGAGTGGATTCATAATTCCTCTTCTGAGAATTTTTTGAGTCTCTGGTGCGGTCACTTGTAATTGGTAACTCATGATTTTCAGTTTCAATATGAAAATCCTAAAAACTCTACCAGAATTCAAGTCCTTTTCCTCGATGGTCACCATTTTCACTTTTCCACTGAGGTCTGTTCCATCAAATTGTATTGTCCAACAATGTAAACACTCTTTTTACTTGATAATAAAAGTTGCTTTCAGGAGTAGAGTATAAAAATTCTAATTGCAAGTTCTTAACTGATACAAATTTATGAATAATTTAACTCAATTGTATATATGTTTTAAGAAACAATAAAACAGGTATTAGTGAAGTTCTACATTATTGAGACATATATTTTGAAATATCCTATAAAAATATATGTCTCAAATAGAAAATGTGAAATGAAAATTATCAGAAGAACCAATGGTAACTTTCTTTCTCTACTCCTTTCAAACACCAAACAATATTTCTTCAAGTATCTCTATTTAACATGAAACAGTAAGAGAGTTCAGCCGTTCTTGCAAATCACAAGGACGAAAACGTTAAACTGGTTGATAAGCGTCAGTAGCTTTAGGCTTTATTCCTCAACAATGGTAACTTTCGCTAAATGGCATAAAAGTTATGCAAGGATATCATGTTCATGCCTCCACTCTCATCTAAAATCTAAACATATGAATCAAACACAAAGTTTGAAAAGTTTTTGATCATTAGTCCAATAGGAAAACTTTTCTCTTTGTTTTGATTCTTTAGCATTTAGATTCAGAAAAGACTGAAGGCAGGCAAATGATATCCCAACCAAGAAGTTGATGATTTAGAAAGGACAACTGAAAGTCCTCCTTAGTCGGTTCATTGTGTTTGTAGTCTTCTTGGTTTTGGTCTCAGCTTTAGTCCGCAGCCCTTTCTCCTTTCCCATTATCTCGACCTATTAATACAAGTAAGCAACAGAACCATCATGAGTCAGTTACAATATAAACAAAAGAATCACCATGAATAAATCATAGGTATAAACACACACGCATAGAATTTATTATCTTCTACACAAGTAAACTAGTATTACGCTATACTGATCAATACCTGTAAAAACTAGGTAATTTAGTCTCTTTATTAGTTAGCTCGATTGTTATATCGTGAAGTACCTGGAACTTGAGCTGTCCTTTCAGGAATTCATTCTCTCTTTGTAACTGCTTGGTTTTCTCCTCAAGCATATTGATATACTCCTGTAATAACAAACAATTATCCTCAAACAAAGCTTCAATGACCATTCTTTAAACTTGGTATGATAGAAGTCAAAAACCAGGACACATTTATAGGCCTCCTTACCACAAAAGGCACGTGACACATTAAATCACTTACCAAATTTGTTTTGTGTACAGCACATAACATTTTGACTCTTTTTTTTTGTTGGAAAGTGACATTTTGACTCTTTTTCTGGAAAGTGACATTGACTCTTTTGCCAAATTTAAGAATGTAATTGGAGTTCTATCAATAAAGCAATGTTTTATATGTTACTTACATTCCTCTTGGCTCGAGATCTTGCAGCCGAAACTCTATTTTTGATCTTTTTCTCTTCGTCTATTCTTGCAGTCTCTTCTGGAGTCTCATAGTTTCTTTTTCTTCTTCTTCTATGTCTATTACTTTGTTGCAATGATCCCAAATCTTGCTTATCATTCACTAGCGATGCAGCAACTTCCACTTCAGAATTGTCACCCCTTATGGGATCGGTATTGCATTCAATCGAAGAACTTTGGGTTTTTGGAGGTAGTGATTTGTTTACATCAACCTCCTCAGTAGGAAAACTACTATTTAGATCAATTAGCTTTGAAGATAAAATCCCATAATCACTACTTGGAGTTGTCTTTAACAAGTAATCTAACCAGTCTGTCGGAACATCACCCATAGTCTATTACTCACAGTAACTTAGAAGTACCTGCGTTAATGATTAAGGATAAGTTAACAACATTAAAATAAAATGCTATCGATGATTCTCTAATTAATCTTTCTATTTTTGAAGAACACAAAAATTTATATCCCTTGTCCTAAGCACTTATCATGATTCACATTCTAATAAATGGGGAGGTACTACTACCTTCTCACTAATCAAAACATTTATTAAAAACTAAATCTTAGATGGAGGTGTACTTATGAGCAACAACCTTCCCAACATAATTGGCCAAGTGTTGTATTAGTTGTAGTCATAACTGTGTCTACATATTGTACACAAAAGACTTTATATACTATAAATCAAAATTTAAGTCAATATTTCTTCAAAGGAAACGGCACTACATAAGAGTCTTTTGTATTTTCTTAATGTAAAAAAGCTGTAATTTGAAAGAGCAATCATGACTACTGGAGTCTAAATAAGAGAAATAAAATCATAGTAAGAAAAAAGTTTAAACACATTATTGAGGATCCTTGAGAGTTGAGAAGTACTTCAAAATATCTGCTTGCGGCATAGCTTTATGTGTCAATGCTATACCATGCTAACATTACATAACTTCATACAGCTATCCTCATCAAAGAATGTGAGAATTTCTACAACACAAACACTGAGAATATTCTACTTCCAAAAGTAATATGCATTTCGTAAGCACCAATACTTGATCAAAGTCTAGAGTTTCACATAAAAAAAAGACAATAAAAGAATCATGGTTATTAAAGTCAATGCCTAATGAATAAAATGAGATAGAAATGACTTTAGAGTTAATTACACCAAACCCTCTATGGTCTCACTATTTTTCACAGAAGCCCCTAAGCCTGAATTTCACCAAAAAAAGTCCATGTGATTCGAGTTAGAAAATTAGGCTTTTTTTCAATACTTTATTGGGAACTAAATTTAATTGTCTAGTAGTTATAGTACATGTTAAATTATAATTTACAAAATAAAATAATAAGAACAAAACATATTTGAATAACTTTTAAAAGCATAGGACCCTGACCCTTTTCTAACATAACTGAAACTATAAGAGACCCTTTGTAAAACAACAAAATAATGCAGGAAGACTTTGTATAATTAACCCTCACAATCATACGATATAAATGCTCATTTTTCTACAACAACAATCTAGTAAAAATCCCATTGATACACGGTGTCTGGAGAGGTTTAGTAGTACGCAGTCTTATAAATGCTCATGTTTTCTACAACAACAATCTGGTAAAAATCCCGTTGACAAACGAGGTCTGGAGAGGTTTAGTAGTACGCAGCCTTACTCCTAATAAGTAAAGCTCATGTTTTATGCATATAACCAAATTAAAATCTAACAAATTTTGGTGTTTAAAATCACATAAAAGGCTATTTTCAAAATAAATCGTGGTTATTATTGCATAGAAAGAACAATATTTTATATCATCGGAGAAAATGATGCAACTAATGAATAATGAAAAATGATTTCATTAGAGTTAAGGAAAATAGTAATATTATTTAATTTGAGAAACTAGAAGGAAAAATATATAAATTATGTGGGAACTAAGGCCTTGTTAAGACTCGGTTGTTTCTAGCATATACACTATATCATAATAATATATGCTTCAAATATTTTCTAAAATCTTATGCTATTTCAAATGAATTATACCTTCCTTTCCATATTTGCAAATTAAAACTATGCATGATAATTTCTTAGAGAGAGTTGAAGTAAGACCAGTTACCAAGCTGTCGCAAAGAAATCATCAACTAACGAGAGAGAATAAAGCAAAAGGACTTTTAGATAGAGGAAGAAAGATAAAGACGATGCTTAAATCTCATAGCTATATCGCATATTTAAGCACTTAGCCTTCTCAACCTCTTCACAACATCACCGTGTCATTACACGTGCAATGGCATTAGGGAAATTTGAATACAATTGTTACGTCTAAGAAAGTTTTCATACGCAAATTTTAGACAATTTTGTACCTTTCCTATAATGATTTATTCACTTACTAATTTAGTATTTCTTTTCTATTAGTTTATGTAATTTGTTTTCTTTAAGTTTTTACATTTAGGTTGCACTTTTGTTGTTTAAGTTTCAAATAAATGTTTAATTGTAAAAATCTGTGCCAACAATCAATTGGCTTAATTAATACAAGATAAAGGAGGAATGTTGCTTTTATTTGTTATCTATGCATACTTAAAGTATGGTCAAACAATATCTTCACTAAAGCTTTTGACTATTGACTACCAATCCATCCTTATCTTTGACTAAAGTGAGAAATAAAGATAACCAGATTACAATATAATGAGCTTACCATATATTACTGACTAATTAAAGCACAATATCTCACTCACCACACCTCAATCACACACATACAGTTTTAGGTTACAGCATCTCTCTGTGAACTTTTAAGTTTCTTCAACTATAGAATGCTTTGACATAGTACTAGATTTGCTAAAGCATTAATTTTTTTAGTTAAATGGAATTTGTCAGTAAATACTAGCTAGCCAAAGAAACATAATAAATAGCCATTTCCTCCCGCATGTGCAATTTTTTAACTTAAAGAGTTTGATGTTAAGTCTTATCACATATAACACCCTTCACATGTTTTGTTGAACATATTCTTAGGCCTTATATGAATCCACAACATCAAGTATATACATAAATATGTGAAGATATATAAATATGTGCATACATATGTAAAATGAAGATTTTTATCATCAAAACAAACCATAGCGAACATCTAAAATGACATACCATCTTTTTAAATACAAAATTTTCCAACAAACTCAACTGATTAGAAAAAGTTGGGTCTCAAGGTTTATATTAAATTTTCTTGTTGAAAAATTTGTAACTTGTTGAGTTGATCAAAAATAGGCTTTAAAAAATTCTACTCACACCCATAAAAATTTAAATGTTAAGTAAAAAGGTTATCAAACAAAATTATATCACTACTTCGTAGTATGTTAGGAAATGCAATGACAATAAGTTTAACATGTGTTACATAAGATAAGACTAAAGTGCCTAAAGGAATGAAATAAGCATAATATAATGTTCACCTCATTATACTACAACTTTACGAAACAATCAAATAAAAATAATCAATTTTGTAATGTAACAGTGATGGTATTATTCCTCCCATAGCATTTAAAAAACATCATTTTAGTCCATGTTAAAGCTATAAAACAGCAACATCGTGAATATTTAATCCAAGGCCCCCGAATAATGTCACAAGTTAACGGCAATAATCTACCCAATATTTAAATAAGAGAAACAAGAGAAAATTTCCCACCTACAAATCCAATTTCAATATGCTCAACCTCCCGAAATATTCCCAAGTGGCTCTTCAAAATGGACATTAAAACAAGTGTTTTGCTATATCACTAGCTTTTATGAGGATAAATTTGATCTTTTTATTTTCTATAAGCCAGAACCAAATTCATTTGGATAGACGAACGTGAAGAATGTAATAGAACAGTCCTGATTTCATTAGGAAGACTACACGGTCTTAGGCTTATATTGTTAGTGCAAACCTGAACCTTAAGAATCCTATAAAACCCAGCCCAAGTCCATTGTTAGTTCATAAATATAACTAAATCCAGCATCCAAATAAAAATAGTGAACTTTTGGCTAAAATAGTAAATTGCTTATTAAAAAATATATATGAGATTTGGTCTTGAAAAAATGGGACATGGGGCTGTTTTTGATCATGAACTAAAATGAAGATGATGAGATGCCAGATAAGCGGCATCATTACCAACCTCATTTCCAAACTAAGATCCAAGAATTTAGCACTCACGTTACTCACTAACCTTGACCAAATCATTACTGTAAATAACGTTCAAATACCATTTGTAATCCCATAACCCAGGCAGTTTTCTTTTTCTCTGAAGTAGGTTTTCATCTATTAACATAACCACATAAATACTACTCAAATAATCAATTAAAGTCAAGTATAATCACACAAAATCTCCAAATCGCATTTCAAATCCTATCTTTTCAAATTTTCTAAACATCATCAAATCAAATACACAGAAATTGAGTGTTAAAAGCTTACCCATCTCCCTATCACAGGGGTTTCCAATTTCCGCTTTGGACGGATTCCAACTTGCTCACTATCTAACAACAACACATAGCAGTTCCTGGCCGGTGGCAGAACTCCTGGCGACGCCGACGGTCGCCAGAGCTCTCAGTCTCCAGCCCTTGGACATGTCGAAACTGAAACAGTGGGCTACCGGCTGTGAGCAAAGAAAGCAACGCCGGTGTCTTAAGCATAGTCGCCGGCGGTTGAGGGAAGTGAAATGCGGGAGAGAAGGGGAAGCCGAATTCTCTTCCATCTAAACGACGTAGCGTTGAAATTTTTTAAAAGATCCGTCTTATTTATTCTTCTCACTAAAACGACATCGCACGGATGGACGGGCTTGTTGGTCCGTCGTTGGGTTCAGTAAGTTGCAAGTCTATTCGAATTTTATATTTTTCTATCATTTAATTTAATTGGTATAATTTATTTTTTATCCGCTTACTAATCTAAAATTGATACGTTTGAAGTCTCATTAAGAATGAGAGTTGCAAAAATATTCTTGCGTTTGGAGGTATTCATGTGTTGTATTTGTCATTAGTGAAATTTGCACATCGTCGAGACCATCATCAAAATTACTAACCAGGCCGCAACCAGTACTCCTAGAGAAGTTCATTTCGGCAGTCGAAAATAAGCTTCTATATGACGTATACGGGTAGTTCCATGCATATGATATGCCACTAATAAGCTCGCAACCGAAATATATATCTATACGTAGGATATAGCTGCAGTTGATCTTGCTCATACTGCAGGCTTAAGCGCCAACCTAGCTATATATATTGTCTTCCTAATATGTGGTTCTTCAACTTTACCAACTCTTTTTATCTTCTTTCGTTTGCTTTTCTTCTTCAAACAGTTTCTGGAGTTGATCCCATCAAACATTTTTGTTTTGACCATAAGATAAGCATCAACAAGGGTTTCGAATATAACCTGGACAAAATGATTAATTCATTATCCTCCGATGCACCCGCCACTGGTTTTGCTGAAGGTGAATTAGGCCAGAACTCTGAGAAAGTCATCGCTATTGCTCTCTGTACAGGTCCTGTGAAAAGCCAACAATGTCAAACCTGTCTTGAGGTTGGTGGCAGAGAGATTCGCAGTCGCTGTTCTATTCTGGAGTACAAAGGAGGCGTTATTTGGTATGATGATTGTATGCTCAAGTACGCGAACCAAAAAAATTTCCTGGGGAGTATAGACTACTTGCACGGCTTCTTTCAGTGCAATCCAGATACTGTAAAACATCCCATAAGGTTCAGAGTAAGGAAACAGAAGCTGTTTCGAACGTTGATCAAGGAAGCTCACAAGAGTCCTGACTTGTACGCGGCTGGAGACATAAACGTGGGACGTTCTGAGAGGATTTATGGGCTTTTCCAGTGCACAAGAGACCTTTCTAGAGTTGCGTGCAAGGATTGCCTCAAACACTATAGTAGTAAGCTTCGATTTGCCTGTCATAAGAAAGTTGGTGGATCTGTTCTCTCCGGAAGTTGTAACATGAGATTTGAGGTCTACCCTTTCGTAAACCCTTAGCCTTAGGTTTCCATTGAAGTATGTAATCATAATATAAATAAGAATTGTAATTTTAATACTTGAAATTTATATTAGTTAATAAGAGTTGAGTTGTTTGAATGTCACCCGAAATTGACGGAAACTAAAAAATAAACTTTCATGCATTAATGCGAACCTTCAAAAGAAAATAATGATGGATGTGGCATGATCTGTGCAATCTTCGTATGAATAACAATGGAAAAAGAAAAAAGAAAAACAAGAAAAGCTTCAATGGGACTTGGAACGTCGTTATAATAAGGATGTCCTCGATCTCCTTTCTTTTCACTACGTTATGTGCTAACGAGCGCAAGTGTTGATGTCCGAGCTTTGCTTCAGTAAGGTATTAAGAAGCAAAAAATTGCACATCAGAAGTGACTGAATTTCAACAGATGAAACGTGGGAGAATGTTGGGACCAATCCATTTTGCTGGCGTATAAGATTTCCTCCTACGGTTGTTCTCAATCCCATTGTTACTAGTTGAATTGGAAAGAAAGTTGATAAATAGCATCTTCAAACGCTTTTTTTATTCCATTTATTGAAACGCATGCAGCATACATAATCCTGTTCTACCATTGATGCATTAGTCTTCCATACCACCTGATTTTAAAAATGGAAACTGTCCAAATCTTATTCCGTTCTTGGTTCTTTGTGATAATCTTCAATTTAAGTTAGTGCTTTCCCAAATATTTAATAGTTTTCAGATTAATTCTCCCATGAACCATCCAGACCGTGCAAGACCAGGACAGTGTATTTACACTAGAGATAAAAAATGTTCTCTGGTTTTTACTAATCAACCCAAATACTGACATGGAATTACAAATTTACATAGTGGACCCCCTAGTCGTATCTCCTGCTAGTGAATACAACAAAGGCTAGAAATCGAATACATTTACAGGGATGGAACAGAAACTACAGTGTTGACTTTACTTATTTATAGTGGCCGCCAAGGATCATATTGGAAACATATTACTTGAGCTATACAATGGACCAGCTAGCAACTAGCTACCCCAATATGCATTCTTTTGTTTCTTGAATCGTGATGGCAAGTTTTCAAAACTCCCCACGAGAATTGGCAGTGTTAGGAGATGGCATGGACATCAGAACCTCATGTCTGGGCATTTCCCTTTACCTGCATGTCCCTCCTATCCTGAAGTATTATTTGCAGGGGGAACTTCTGTTGGATTGGAATTGGCTGGTGGGGTCTGAGGTCGCGGTGTACTAACACTAGCCATGCCATATTCATCATGAAGTGCACCAAACTCATCCCATTCAGCTATAGTTTAGAGAGTGAAGAAACAAACATCTTAGTACACTATATGTCAAGAGATCAAGAATGGGTAAAAAATGGAGGTAAGAAATGGCAAGGTTACCATCGGTACGCCACATATCTGTCATGCTAACATCAGCATCTGTCAACAGCCAGTAATCAGCGCTAGTCTGCAACCAGAAGCGGTTATTTGTCGCTACAAATGGGTTATCATAGTAGTTGCAAGCAGAAAGAATAAAGATAATATGTGCGTGTATATATAACTACAACCCATACATGGATGTGCTACCAGACATGTTTTACAACTTCTATTCAATTATTAAGTTAAATTTCTTCATTGTATCAAATCACTATCATGCTTGCACCTTGCAAGGTGTAATGGACGTGTGCAAAAAGTTATCACTAATATCAAGTTAAATTGTTTCACAACTGATGTTTAAAAAGAAATCCAACTTACATCAACATCTGAAGGAACAATCTTCATGATCCCACTCACAAAATCATGTGAGGAATTAAGTTCTGAGCAGAGGCCACGAGCATCTTGTCCTTGCATTTCAAACTCCTCTTGTCTCCTCTCCCCCCCACTCATTGTAGCTGCGAGATTTTCGTTAAATCCTGAACTTGATGGATAGCTTGGAGGTGGTTCAGCACCATTAATCTCCTCAAATTTCTCTTCAAATTGACTAGCATGACATACCCAGAGAGAAGATAAGACTGGGAGTGGGGGTGAAGAAGCACAAGCATCACAAATATCACTTAAATCTATAATGAACGACTGATCCATCATTCAGTAGAGGCAAGGTTCACATAGATAAAAAACTAGAAGCAACATACCTGACTAGATAAACATCTATTGGACCCATTGTACTTCTAAGCACAATCCTATATCTTCTCTGGGGATAGTCTACAGCCTGCTGCAGAACCAAAAGGCTTCAATGATAACAAACACAGAATAAACTATTCTTAAATTGTCTGCTAAATACCTCATCAGGATCTGGGACTTCCAGAGTAGTGCCATGTGGTGCTTTGATTGCTATTAAGGTTTCATTCTGTTAGAAGAATATTTAAGCTTGGTTACTCGAAAAACTTATTAGGAACAAAGAAATACTAAAAGTCAGAAGCTTAAAAGGACGGCAGCGGAGACAACAACCTGGAAGCAGGGTAAGCTCTTAATGTCCTCCTCAGTGATAAATAGCCACCTAGGATGATAAACATGAAACATGAGCTCCATAGAATGAAGAATGACAATTGACAATTGGTGTAAGCACAAAGAAATTTTTACTTTTGATTGTTCTCATCTTCACTGAGCTCCCTCAATCTTTCTTGCATATCTCTGCAAATTGGTCTGTTGGCCTCAGTATAATGCAAAAATTTTAAGAAAGGCAATTTAAATAGCTGCCTGCAGAAAAAAACAAAAATTCATAACCTTATCTGTTCATCTAACCCGTGTTCCTCAACAGTAAGGTTTTGAACTTCTGCCTGCGAGTAAAGAAGCATCAAGGAAAAGTCATAAACTCTGTATGACTATTTTCATTCCTTATTTTGCTAATGGTTGAAAGAATGACTTGTCATTTCTCAGATAGTCTGAAATGTTTCACATAAACCCAAATCAACTAAACAAGTTGTTTCCAAACTTCAAAACTAATTAACACAACTAACTCTTGACTGAGGAAATATTTCCAAACAAAATTGAATTGCTGGAGAACTCATATGGCTAATGTTCACTCATTAACTGTGAAGTACATCATATCTAAATTGAAGTTGTTTCATTAAAATCCATCATCATCTTTCCAAATTGGGAACAATAAATAGCAACACCTAAGAAAACTAGAACTACACATAAATAAAACAACAAAAGCTTTAAGGCTCGTCAATACACATGAAGAAAGATATTAACAACTACGGATACCTGCAAGCTAGCAACACTTTCATCTGCTTCACCAGGCCTTGAGACATCAAGTCCCCTGTTAGCAATCAAATTTGAAGTTACTCCACAAATAAGAACAACTAATTGAAGAATTCAAGACAAAGAGACGATCAATTTTTTAGTAAATGAAAAAGAAATCGATAAAAAAACTCACTTCCACTGAATTCTATTTTTGAGCTTCTTTTCTATGAGACCAATTCCTTCTAGAACATTTGTTATGTCATATATCCGCCTTTTTTGGACCTAATATGGCAGAAAACATTCAATTACTTAATTTTGATAACATAGGGCAAAGAGATTAAAATAACTAACAGTTACCTCCAGAGTGTCAGCAGCTTTATTAAGATCAAGAATACCATCTTCAGCATGTTTGATCAGATTAATGAATTTCTTTGTCAAGAGACCTGAATCAGAAACAAAAACTTATTAGCTATTATTCGTTCGAGCAAAGCAACTGGCCAATAAAGGAGCAGAAAATATTACCCAGAGAGCTGTCATAACGACAGGGACCTGTAGGAGTAAGATTATTGCCAGGAGAACCTGCCAATCCAAGAGCACAATATATTATCTTAGAATTTTTTTAAAATATATTTTCCTCGTTGATATTACAGAAAGTAGTGACATAAAATATAGAGTTGGCACAATAAATTGCACATTGTCTTAATTTACAAAAATATATATACATATATATATTCACCAAGATTTGGAGTCGCATTATGAGGTCCAGATTTACTGCTTTTTGAAAGCCTAGAAGTTTTGGGTGTTTTGCCACCCTTTCCTGTAACAGGTGTCTGGAGGGGGCTGTTCACCACTTCTGTGTACCCAGGACCAGGATTCCACTCACTAGACTCAGCTTCATGATCTGCTGCATCATTCTTCCGCTTTAATGGCTGATACATTTAGTGTTTTCAGGTCACTATTAGCAAAATGTTTATGTATATTGCAAATTAAACTATTACGCCTTTGTGCATTAGTTTGTAGTGATAAAGAGTTCCATCTACGTAACATCAAGAATCCAAACAAAAGCTGCAAGTATGCTGAACTTTTTTTATATCTTTTTTTTATCTGATTTAAACATACATCCTGCTCAAAGCATAAAATGAAACCTCTTGCCTGTATGAATATGAGATTAGACTATGTAACTAAAGAAAATTTATCATCCACTCAGGAGAACAGAAATGTTTTCAGAATGCAAAGTTATGCTAAAAACATGGTCCCTTCCTTTTCCAACCCCAATCAATTCTAATTCTCTGCTTTTTGCAACTATTAACTTGTAAGAATAATAGTTTCACTACCAGATAAACTGCAACAAACAAAATGGACCACAAAAAGATAACGGATATCAGCAGAAGTCAATATGCCATAAACGTTTTGAACATAGATACAGCAGGCACTATACCCTTCATTTCCTTTTGAAAATTTATACATTTAAATCTTGCAAGTCTTTCACGAACAGCAGTGCGAAAGGAATAGAAAAACACGATCATCACTTTTTTTAAGTTCAAAGACAGTTTCAATAACGCCCTTCAAAATAAAGCTGACGGATCCGAACATTGGAAGCAATCACATTACAGATGCAATAAAAAAGAGTTCGATCAATTCATTGAATTGACTAACTATCACAACTATGGAAACTAATTTCCCTTTTAAAACCAGGGATTCAGTCATTTGACCCTAATTAGCACAACAAACTCACTCGTAAACATATAACTTCCCAAAATCGCAATTTGAGCAACATTTAAAGATTAAAACTCTTAAATAAGAGCATTTATACAAATTCAAGTAAGACTGATGCACAAAGAATTTATCAAACCCCTCCACTAATCTACAAGGCAAAAGTAACAAAAACACAAACACGATAAATTAAACAAAATTCTGCAGAGACCAAAGGTTAATCACTAATACCTGAAGAAAGTGGTCAAAACCGAGCAGATCTCCACACAGCACAAAGGAAAATGAAAAACCCCAAACCCAAACACACAAAACCAAAACCGAAACAAAAAGCAAGCAAAACAAACCGAACAAAGGCATGAAAGAGGAGAAACGAACAGGAAGCTTAACAACGATGGCGTCGGCATCGTGATCGGCGAGAGGGCGGGCAGGTTCGGCAGCGAAGCGGTGGTAGTCGCCGGGGGGGAAGAACGGCGGCTTCATAGAGGAGAAAGGGAATTGGCGCTTGAAAACATTCTGCAAGTGCGACGGCGACGACTGAGCAGAGGACGGATTTGGCGGCTGCGAATTCGACATCTAAAAGCAGTCAAAATCCGGTGAACTGAAAGGAGAAAAACGGACGGATTTGGAGTAACTGTCAGTGAGAGAGAGAGAGAGAGCGCGCGAATTGTGTGAAGTGAAAAGGAAATCGAGAAGATCTGAAAAAATAAAACAAAAATAAAAAACAGCGGGAGAAAGAGAGAGAGAAAGTGAGAGAGAGCAGAAAACGAGGGAAGGTAAGAGAAAGGAGGGAATTTGGTTCGGATATAGATGTGGAGGGAAGCCATTTCACTTTTTTTCCCTTTTTTATTTATCTATAAAAATAATATAATAATCAATCCATTAAAAAATTAATGAGATAAATAGGATTTCTTTTAAACATTTATATATTACAGCCAATTAGCTGATTAAGATTCTGATGTTCCTAAGATTGATGTTGTTGACTTAGTAAGGTAAGTCTTCACAAGAAACGTTACATTAACTCAGTTATGATGACGTGGTGCAAAGTGATTGGGGGAGCGAATAAGTTACAGTGGTGGTGGGGATAGAAGTGGAGGTACTTGCCAATGAGATCGGAGAAAATAAAACATAAAATAAAAATAAATCGAAAAAAGGAGAGTTGGCGCCAAACAAGAGCAGACTAAACAAAAGAAAAACCTAACCCATCCAGCTGTCCTCACTCCCCTCAGTCTGAGTGCAAGTGTAGCCATCACTTTCCCACCACCTTCAGTTCCACACTATATACTACCAAGACATTACCATTATCTTCTTTAAACTTTGGACGCTTTTGTGAGTCATGCTTATACCTGTGGACCAGACCTCAACTTCAGGCCCGTCTGTTCCAAACAGATGTTGTTGTCTCCAAACCTGTTTTAAAGTTTTTCTTTACTTTTTAAAGTTTATATTTTTTTCATAAATTTGTTTTCAAATAATTAAACAAATCCCAATTGCAGTTATGTTAACTTAAATATCGACTCGGGGCTAGTTTTTATCTAGTGATAATACTGTTCTTCACTTTATTTTTTATTTTGTTCTATGTATTTTTAAATTTGACTTTTTTTATTGTATAATTACGTCGTGAAGTTTGAAAAAATATAATAAAAGGGTTAATTAAACTTTTTAACTTTTATTTAATTTTATAAGATTAGTTTATATTTAAAAATACCATAATATTAAGTTTTTTAATATAAAAAATCACATCAAATTAATATTTTTAGTATATAACTATTATATGTATTGTATATGTATCATACTATAATTATAGATATTTTTAATTTATTAAATAATAAAATTCATATATATTATATGAAAAAATACTAATATGAAGTAATTCGCTGCATCATTCATATTAGTAGAGAATTTAACTTTTGATCATCATCATCATGATTATTATTATTATTATTA
>JANIIA010000009.1:8556757-8566829 GCA_027478495.1 Erythroxylum alaternifolium | reverse complement strand
AACAATAAATAGATAAAAAGAGAACATACTACGTGGGTTGCTAATGCATCACAGTAGCAATGAAATTTGCGTGATTAGATGGGGCTGCTCATATGCCTGTAGTAAGCCATCTCTAAAGTAATAACTTTTGGATTGCTTGAAGAGCATTCAAACAAATAGAAACAATGCAGTTCTTGGACATAAAAAGAGAAATTGAATACGGGTATATTACTAAACCAAACTACAACAATGTTTGGACTTGTTACCAAGTAAATTACGATAAAGATCAATCAAATGTATGATTTAAAAGAGTTGGCATGTAAGAGCCTTAACATGCATTAGGATCTGATGCCTACTGCCTATATATTGAGCAGCATCAAATGCAGGCTGCATTTGCTGACGTAAGTGTAAGAATAGAACGTAAATGTCTGACATAAAACTAGCTGCCCAAGTCAAGTTGAATATTTCATATACACTTAATTCTCCTGGAAAAAGGAGTGAAATTAACCATAAAATCACTAGAAACGCAAGAAATCAAACCCCAAAGATAATTAAAAATCGATACTTCAGCAAGCTATATATTATGTCAGAACAGTCGTTCTCCTGAACAAAATTGAATCTTAATCAAGTAAGCAATATCAAAACAATTAAAATTTCAACCTTCAATCCCGTGATGATCATAATCCCTTTCTCGAAACAGGAATGAATTACAAAGGAACTAATAGAGGTAACACCCACACTTGCCAACTACTAGGACCGAAAGATATTTAAATGAATGCCAAAGAAGTATAACTAGAAAGAACGATAAAGAACTCACTTTAACCGGAGTAGAGAAGGAGGTGTCAGGGACAGCGCCGCCGTTGATGGGATTCACCTAAAGCCACAGAAAATGCTTTCGTTTTCTTCCTTTTAAATTGGCTGAGATAAGGAAATAATAGACCTCCCCAACAGGCAGCTCTTTTATTTTCTTTTCTTCTTTTTTTGTTTGCTCTTTTTGTGATTACCTTAATACAATTATTTTTTATGAAATGATGTCATAAAAGTAAGGTTAAAAGATTGTCATTTATGATAATTTAATCGATTATTTAAAAATTAATTACAACTTTATATTTTAAAAATACTTTGCATATACGTGTAAGTTATTTTATCAAACTTAAGAGAGATATTAACACATAAAATTCGGTTTAAAATTGAAAGTTTGAATATTTTATTGTTATTTTTTAAAATTCAAACTATAATTTTAAATTTGAGCAAAATTTGAGTTTTTTTTTGTAATTAGCCCTTTAATAAATTACAATTTTTAAAATATTAAAGTATAAACAATTGTTCTAAATAAATTCACACACATCGTCTCTTAATTTTATTGGCATTAGTTAAAGTATAGTAAATTTTGATTAAATTCACATAATTATGATTTGGCATCACAGGAGATTGAATTTGATGCTTTCTTAAATGAAGGAAACAATAAATTCGAAAAGAGAGATAAAAGCAGCTGATAATTCAGAAGAGACTCGATTTCAGAAACCGATGCAGCTATAAGTTTGGTAGTTGGAAGTACAAAAGTTACACCTTTGGAATTTTGATCACATCAAAAAGATTAGAAGACGGATCCATCAGTGGCCTTAGCTCTCTTCCTAGCCAAAAAACGTTCTTTAGCTGCAGCTACAGCATCCTCGTTTCTTTTGTGGTGATCAACCTTTGTTTCGTTTGATGATGGTTGCTCACCTGCCCTTCCAAATGTCTCTTCCGCTGGAATGCTTGAAGTTTGTTCAACAGGAACCACTGTATGATCTGAGGACTCATCCCTTCCCCTTTGAGGAGAAGAAGTTTCACCTTGATTGCCCTCCAAATTCAGTTTAGAATTTGGCAATGAACGATCTCTGTTTGATGTTTCTGCAGGCACATCATTGTCCTGGTTTTCTGGCTTCTTAACCTCTTTCTTCCTCAATTCCTTCTCTCTTGCGCCAAAAGCAACATTCTTCTCCAGGTTGAAGTAGAAGTCGCTTATGTCAGTCTTCTTAGTTACCTTCAGAAGAAGAGAATAAACATGTTAAAGATATCAGCAACTGAGCACGAGCAAGAGGAAATTCTACCTTTTATGCTTAAATATCAACATTTTAATAAGCATGTTTCACACTACGAGTCAGCAGAAAAAAGATACGCCAAAATACGCCAGAGAGAAATCATAAAAACAGAGATTGCGTTTGCAAATTGGCAAAAATACTATTCAGTATTCAAGTTGTGAATGAAACATTACTGGGACAGAAGGCATCACAGGACTGATCTAGTTTTTTGAAAAATGACTGAAATAACTAATTGTTCAAAACTTGCTCTAATACATATTACACAAAACTTGAGGGAAAAAGATATGCATATACAATTTTCGGACAAGAATCAGAAAACTGGAAGTGCAACCCCCTAACAGAAGATTTCATTAAAACCCCACTCCTCAGTACCCATTCCCTGCTTCCATCTAGTTCAAGAATGCTCTTTCTGCAACACAGGCATCCCGAATAATGACCACAAACTAAAACCGTTTCTTCCAGACCAAAGGCAATATAAATACTACAGCAAATACTATCAACAGGTCGTTCTGCATATCAATTCATGAAGAGCAACAAAACCCAGTAAATATATTGGTGGGATATCTATATGGCCAACTAAATGGAAACTATGACGTGCAGAATCTAGTCAGCAACCAAGGAAATAAACAAAAAAAGTCAGGAAGGAAAAACAAGGAGAAAGGGAGACTGCTTTATGAGAACTAAGCTTCTGGATTGAAGTACAATGTGCTAATGATCAGAAAAGTTATCAACGAGAAAGAATCGTTTACCGTACCAACTTTGTTCTGTTTAAGAATAGCATACAAAATGCACTCCGCAGGAGTAAAATGATTATCCCGTCCAAATACTAGCACATAATTTGACAAAGGACAGATGTTGGTGACACAATGAGTCAATGACAGTGCAAGAAATACTAAGACACTTGGTTCTTTCAAAGATAATAACAGCAAAGACAAGAATGTCATATTATATTCAGAAAATGAAAGGAAACTGCTACCACAAACCATGGATTATGAAACCCAAAAGCAGTTCTTTTAAAAAAGAGAAAGCTGGAAAGGCATCTTTTCAACGTAAAAATCTTCCATTCATTCTCCTAATCAAACTAAATGGCTTTCTTTAAGTTTTGTTATATTTTTTACTTGAATGTGAAATCTTTCTCATGTTAGAGTGGTTTCGGAAAAGAATAAAATTAATCCCCCTCATTCCATATGCAAAGAACATGACTTCAATCAGCCAATCTTAAAACTGAAGAAGAGAGCCTATTTGAGTTTTGAGAACGTATTGTTTGATCATTATATTCAATGTTCTCGTGGCCTCATAAAGAGTGTTATTGTCTCAAGAGACTCAATGTAGACCAATTAGCTGCAGGGAATCCCATAGGTAACTAGTGAATAACATGGGTCCTGAGGTAGTAATAATCTAGAAGTAGCTATAAAACATACACATAGAAATATGTACTTCATTTTCATAACATAATTTCATAGAATCATCTTAGTTGTATAGAGAGATTCAGTAGACAACAACCTAACACAGGTGGCACCTCCTTTCGAGGTCTGAATTGATCATATAGCTCATTCTTCTATTAAAAGGAAGTCAATGTCAAACCTCTTAGTCAATCTTATGCGCTTTTTATCTATACAAACCGTGAGACATTTGCTTCTATATGGCTTACTTCTAAACACATTCAAACAACTGCTAACAAGTTATTAAATGCATTCTTGTAAAAGCCAACTTACAAAGAAGCAAGCAACACTACCCTTAAAGAGTTAACAACAACAGCTTGAACCTCTAACTATCAAAGGCAACAAAAGCTCTGTGCCAACAGATCAAACAGCAATGGCTAGTTCTCAGATAATTTCCTACAACTTCTACTTGCATAAAAAACTTGGCATTGGCCATTAATAAGTCAACATTATCAGCAAGAGCAAAGATATTAAAGCACATATCTCCATGCTGTAGCCACATTGATAGGCAGAAAACTTGTGGCATTAAATAAAAGCCAAGAAAAATGTTATACATACATCATCTTTCGCCTCTTGGAGCTCACGCAGGCGCTCTTCCGCCATCCATTTTGCCTGCTCTGCTAGTTTCTTCTTGTAAGCACTGGTTATAAACTTGTCCTTGTCTGCATAGAGGTGATCCTCTTGGCTTCTTTCTTTAGCGAGTTTTCTTTCATATACTATTTCTTGTTCCCGCTGTCTTATTTCTGCTTTCTTCATCAAAGCTTGAATATATTTAGGCTGAAACAGGGAATAAAAAATGGAATACAATGCATAAAGCTGATTAGGCCTTGGCAAAACTAGATAGGTTAATTACAATCCTTAACTTATGGTAATCAAGTAAATTAGATAACCAAAAAGCATGATATATTTATTAGATTTGTCAGGTAACACAAATTACTTCATACATTGAATTTTTGATCTCAAATTAAAACTTCTATAGTACTGTCAAAGTAAAATCAGCACTTCATGATTCCACCAATTAGGTGGAACACAACTTCTAAGAAGGAAATTGAAGTCATTATAAGTGTTGCTATTAGTAGAATAACAACGTTCAGTAAATGAATTTTGTCTAGACATTGTTTGGACACAGGAATTTTATGTTTGAGACAATGACTCCCTTAACAAAGGCACAACCTGATAGCATCTCACTGTCCCCAAAACAAACACATTTTACACATTCACGAATCCTTACATCCTTTATCAGAAAGGAAGAAGCAAAGTGCTCCTAAATATCATCAACATTTTGTTCTCTTTTGAATCGAACTACCTTTCTTTCTTCCCTATCTTGTGCTCGTGGACGAGCAACTTTCTCTTTCATCTCATCAAAGACTCCATCGTAATCGAACACTGTGGGATCCTCTTCCAGTGCTTTTTTATGCTGTTCTTCGATCTAGATTGAACAAAGAACAAATAAAAAAGCAAGTTAACATATTTTAAATTATGGAAGCAGAAAATGGGATTCTAAGGGCATTCATCCAGAGGCTTACTTACATCCTTGAGAGACTTATTCTTACTAGCCTGCCTCAAAATCTCCGTCTCCACATCATCGTCATCGTCATCTCGAAACCCAGGGGGTTTTGCAGATCGTGGAGCCCTAGGTGGCAGTTTCTTCTGATGTGAAGGTTGCACTCTCAGCTGCAAACCGTACTTCTTCATGGCCCTACGCAAAGCATATTTTATCAAAGCCAACACAGGGACCAACCAATGCAATGAGAAAGTAAAGCAAAATTCACATGACAATGAAGGGTTCCTGTAACTTCCATAAATAAGGTTCACAATTCCGACTTTTACTCAGTGCAAAAGATAATCACACGTTTCAATCTATTCGACTTGGCTTATGCAAAAGAAATTTACAGCTTCATCACATACAGACAACAAAGAAACTATCAAACCCAGAGAAGAGACGACTGATATAAAATTTTCATCAACTCGAATTTGCATGTTGAAGATAGATAATTAACCCATAAAAGAATAGCACAATACAATATTTCATCCAAAACCAAAAACAAAAAAAACAAAAAAATCAATTCTCAAAAGGATAAGGGTAAGTACCCGTGATTCAATTGAAATAGAAAGAATAAGCCAAATCAAACTCACTTCAGTGGGAGAGGCGGTGAGGAAGAATATCCGAATTGCAGAGGACACAGGTACAAGCAGGGACAAAAACACAATCACAGATGGTGACGAAAAGCGATTAGGGATTGTTTGCCACCACAACGTCGTCGCTTTGGGGCGTATATCCATTATAATTTTGGCCTTGATTAATTTACACCATTCTAACTCTATTTTTATTTTTATTTTTCTTTTTCTTTTTCTGTTTTCAATAAAAAAATTTACTTGTTTTAATTTTTTTCTATTTTTCTTTTACTTGTCAAAAAATATAAAAAATATAAAAAATTTTCTATCTTTTTATAATCTTGATTTATTAACTAAATAATTATTATTTAATTATTTAAAATATCAATTATTAATAAGAAATATGAATAATTTAATTTAATATTGTATAATTAATTAATTAAAATTAATTATTAATACAAATTATGAATAATTTCATTTTACTTAATACTTTTATTTAATGTTTTAAATTAAATTAAATTAAATTAGATAATTATTAATAAATATAATTAAATTTATGGCATCTTCAAAATATATAAATTTCAATTAAAATTTTACTTAATAATTAAAATAGATTTAAAATAAATATTAATATATAAATAAAAAGTTAAAATTTAAATTATTTATTTTAATAAAATAAAATAATTTATTAATAAATATTACGTAAGATATTAAATTAAATTATTATCAATGATAAAATATAAGTACATTGACATCGATAACTAAATAAAATTTTATTTTTATTTGAAATTAAAAATCACAACAAAAAATTAAAAACAGGATCCCCTACAACTTCAAGCTTTAACTCCTCATTTCATATTCTAATTTGCTATTACAAATTATAGTGAGCAGGACCGAGTATTGTTTGGATCAAACTTAAGAATATCATCTTTTTATTAATTTTTAGTTAATATATAATTTTGTTTTTTAAAATTTTCAAATAATTATTTGTAATTAAAAGTCTTTCAATTATATTAAAAATTATTATTATTCAATAACTATTGCTCAATTACTAAAAGTAATTATTGAAATATAAAGACATAAATAAATAACTTAAATTTTGATAAATATAATTTATTAGTGAGATTAAATAATTAAAAATAGTAATATATTTTTTAAATAATAATTTTTAATTAAAATATAAGGATATAAATAAACTTATAATTTTGAAAATTATAATTTATTATTTAAATTGTATTAAAAATTTTAAAAAAGTGAAATTTTGGCGCAGACAATTTGCAACTCTAATAGTAAACAATGACTTCGATAAATACACTCTGTGCATTGGGAAGCATTAATTGCATTATGAAACAATTAATGCAACTTCCGAGCGTTTATGAGTTGGTGTGTAAAGTTTGATAGTAAATCCCATATTTGGACAGATTTTCAAACTACTTTCCGGATCTTTCAAGAACCGGCTGATTTTTGGGCCGATTTTTTTGCCATCAAATTATCAGTCCCTTTTTTCATGTACTTACTCTGTCTCATTTAATCTCATCCATTTATTTATATGAGACCCATGTAAATAAATGGATGAGATTAAACGAGACAAGGTAAGTACATGAAAAAAAGGATAGAGGGTCACGTCCCAATTTTTTCAAAAAATCATCTGGTTTATTACTTAATCGGCTAGCTTCTTCTTATAAGAGGCTATAAATGTAAACCAGACTAAAAATCGGGCCGGTTTATATTTATTCCGGTCGAACCGCTGGTTTGGTTCAATTTTAAAATCATTGATTTGAACACATTTCGTCTAACTCTTGGCAAACTAGAAATCAGGATGAGATCAGATTCTAACTGTAGCGGATTAATTATGAAACTTTTTCGTATTTTGATTTTCTAAAAATCAAGATCATTTTAATTATTTAAAATGATTTAACACATAAATCATAACAAACATATGAATTTAAATTCGTACTTTATTCCGAAGCTTGATCATATTCTTAATGTATTCCTTGAATCATTTTTTAAACTGATTTGTTGCACCCACCGTAGTTGCATAAATGTCCAATCTTTAACAGTATCTATAGAATGAGTTGAGAGAATTATATAACTCTACATAAAGGGTTAAGCCAGAAGTACTAGATTCGTAGAGTTTAAGCTTATTTATAATAATTTTTTAAACATTTAAGTAGTTTTATTGATCAGGATGTGCTTTAGAGAGTATGAAAAAGAGGAAATGAGTATAGAATGAATTATTGAGTTTGGTAAGGAGCTATAATTATATAGTCATTATTTTGATTACCCATTTTTGCGTAATACTTCATTCCTCTCGTAAGCAAAATATTTGTGATAATTTCCGTCAAGCAGAGAATATTGACCTGCTTTAGCTAGCTATATCTTATTTAGTTTTTATGCGATTGTTTTATCGTATGGCAGGAGTGCTCAATTATGAGTAACTTAGTAAATCTTTTTTAAAATATTTTTAATACTAATTAATTAAAATATAATTATTAATTAATTACATTATAATTAATTAACAATTAATTAATTACAATGTAATTAATCAAAATATAATTCTTTCATTAAATAAAATATAATTAATTCATTAATTAAAATATTGATATTAATAATTAATTAACTACAATATAATTAATTAAAATATAATCCATTTCTTAATTAAAATATTACAATTAATTAATTAATTATAATATAATAATTAATTAATTAGTTAAAATATAATTAGTTAATTAGTTACAATATAATTAATTACAATTAATTACAATATTTTAATTAATTAATATATTGTAATTAATTAATTACAATATGATTAATTAAAATATAATTAATTAATTAATTACTTAAAATATAATAAATTTTTATTTTTCAATCTTTTTTACAAACCAACCATTGTCAATGGTAATGGTAATCGTTCCTCCCTCTTAACCAACTATCATAATTATAATGATAATATCCATTCTTATTCCTCACTATATTTATTCTCATTTCTATTATCATTTTCCCATGCGAATCAACCGCCCTTTGAAATTAAATTTTAATTTCAATTAAACTTTAATTAAAATTACAAATAATTCTAGTTAAATACCAATAATCCTAAATAAAATCAAATATCTTATATTGATCATTATTTATTAAATATCTCATATTTAATCATAAAGTTTTTCAAACTTTACAATCAAGTTTAACTTGATAAAATATCTGTTCTCTCTTCAACTTGTTTCATATGTAAGACCTATAGGTTCTCAAATATGTTGGCAATGATTATGAATTATAATTATAATTCATGATTATAACTAAATAAATTAAAATTCTTTTAAATATATCTTTAATTATCTAATTAAATAATTTAGAATCATATATCAAGATTGGTGACCTTAAATCAAAGGATTACTTATTCGATAATCACAATGAGAATTTCATAAACATATAAGTAATATTTTAAATGGATTTTTCATATCGAGTCTATTTAGTAAATTTATTCTCTAATAAGTACCTATACATTTGTTTAAGTATTTCCATATTTTAACCTATGAGATCAACTACTTCCTTCACAAGGAAAACAAAATGTGTACTAGTTCTTTTACATTCTATTAATATTCAGTCTTCATTGAACAATGAATAAGAACTTTTTTTGAAATAATATGTATATACAATATGAATCTCATAATTAGAACGATATATTGTAGGAAAATTACTAGAAATGCATTGGCAGTGTATATGCTCTTAATGTTAAAGTTCAATCCAAACCCTAAGTATTTATGATCTTAACGATACTTTTTTGTGTTATCGTTCGTCTATTAAAAGGAAGGGCGATTGGAACGATTAGCATTAAGGCCCCATTTGATTGTTGGCTAATCAGCTAAAAAGTAGCTGATTGACCAAAATCAGCTGATTGACTTTATAAATAAGCTATTTAATTTGTTTGATTGTTGGCTGATTCAACCCAACTAGCTAATTTGTAAAAAGTTATAGATATGGAGCGTTTTCGCAAAATAGCTGAATTAGCTGTTTGGCAATTACTATTCTACCCTCAATTCCTAGCGATTCTTAGCGACTGTTTGTTAACATTTATGTTATTTTACCTGTTACTAAATGCTCGTCGTAGGTTTGTATGTTTTATGGGTAGTCTTGTTATTATTACTGGAGTGGTCTTATTATTATTATTATTATTACTATTATTATTAGATTTTATTGTTGTTGTTATTATTATTATTATTATTATTCTTATTATTATTAGATTTTGTTATTATTATTATTATTATTATTAGATTTTGTTGTTGTTGTTGTTGTTCTTCTTCTTCTTCTTATTATTATTATTATTATTATTATTATTATTATTATTATTATTATTGTTGTTGTTGTTGTTGTTGTCGTAATTATTATTAGTTGTATGATGGTTATTTTAAACTTTAATTTTTGATTTCATTAAATTTGAAGATGTAATTAAAAAAT
>JANIIA010000009.1:8466262-8485504 GCA_027478495.1 Erythroxylum alaternifolium | reverse complement strand
GGATAGATCATAGGCTAAGGATTATAAGAAGGAGTTAAGAAGTTATATGAGTTGAAGAATATCGTCTGTGTTACTGTACACAGATTCATCTGTGTTATTGTTCACAAACTTCCTCTGTGTTACTGTTCACAGAGTATCGTCTGTGTTACTATTCACAAACTTCCTCTGTGTTACTGTTAACAGAGTATCGTCTGTGTTACTGTTCACAGACTTCCTCTGTGTTACTGTTCACAGAATATCGTCTGTGTTATTGTTCACAGACTTCCTCTGTGTTGCTGTTCACGAGTATCGTCTATGTTACTGTTCACAGACTTCCTCTATGTTACTATTCACGATATCATTTGGGTTACTGTTTATGGTTATCTTCTGTTCTATTTTTGACCATTCAAAAGTAAAAATTAACCTTCAGGGTCTTCATGAAAGTTGTAGCTCTTGAAATTCTCTTTCAAACTATTTAAAGAAACCCTAAATTGAATGCCTATAGAAAAAGTTATGCTAATAGTCCCGAAGCATGTACATATGTAAAGTGTGGACTCATCAACGTTGTTCCTTGAGGTATTCAGGTTGAAATGGATAAATGGACTTCGAAGAGGGGAGCTGAACTTTTGAATGCAAGTATGGGTGATAAACATGTGTTATAAGTATACGACATCTTGTGGTATCGGAGCAAGAAGACGAACTGATAATGAGTAAGGTGTTCTCTATTGGAAAAAGCTCACGTATTATGATATTCTGGATAGTTGGGGTCCGAAAATGGGCTCCAACAATAGAAGGATGAAACCTCACTAGGAGATTGTTAAAGTTCTTTCTTTGTGTTAGCAAAGACAAGAACTCTTGTGAGAGTTAGAGAGGAAAAAAGTGTGTGTGTAAGAAAGAACCTTTCTTTTTACTGTTTCTTACACTAAATGCACGAAAATCATCTTAATTTTCTGCACCATTTAGCCTTCTATAACCCCCATCATTAATGGAAAGTTATGAGAAGTTAATGGTCATGAATAGCATACATTAATGAAAGTTATGAAAGTTAATGACCATGAATAGCATACATTAATGGAAGCCAACAACACTTATTGTTTCTAATCCATTCCATGCAATGTTTTCTACCACGATCACATCGCGATATAGTCCCGAAACACTCTCTTATATCTTGAATCACCATTTACGACCATTTTACTCATCCTTCGAATCTCCTATGTGTGTGACCCATTAGGTTCCCAGTTATGTTAGCCACTTGAATTAACATTTAATTCAAGTAAGTCAAGAACGATATCTAGCAACATATCATAACCCCCAATTGACTAGAAAGTTAGTGGTTTGACTACGAACCCTTCCATACGCAATGTTGCTATGCAATTTGTCCTTTCACTATCTATACCCAACTTGGTTTAGAATATGGTCAAAGTGTCAACTCGTACTAAACTGACTATGTCATAACTAGTCCAAGTGATTTTAAATCTTGTCCTGAGGATCTCATTACTCTATGTATCATCGAAGATTCTCTTCATGACAAATATCTGCTCTGGCCAAAGACTCCCGAGTAATGACCCCGACAGGAGGCCATGGGTATCATCTCCTTCTATCAGGAGTCACGAATCCTTTATTGGCTACTCAATAACCTTCAAATACCTCAAGTTGTACCCAATCGCCACCTTATGAGTAACCCCTGAAAGGCACCGATGAATGGAGTCAAAGCACAGGATCAGTATCTGAGATATCCTAGAGCACCACAAGTCAAAGGATGCTTGCACTATTGCTATGATGAGACTAACATTGACACTGGAATAGAATATCCATATGATTATCTCATAGTTGGTCAATCCAATATAGTTACTACCCTTAGTAAGAATCCATATGTTAACTCTAAATAACTCATGTCTACAACTTATAAAATCTACTGCTTGATCCAATCAAGGAGTATAACATGTGCTAGTCTATCCGGATTAATGATATCCCATCACAAATCCTATAACTAAGGAAAGTTTAGATATTAACATAATTACACATGATAGGAATCTCATTATCATGATCTCATCATGATTTCCTCCATGCTATGTGTTGTATCAAGGCCTTCATTAAATCAATTTCAGATCAACATCAAATCCATAAATGTATGAACATCAAAATAATGAAAAATGCCTAAATGTATGAATATCGAAATAATGAAAAATGCCTTTAATAATCATAAAATGATTTGTACAATAACTGCTAAAGGTGATTGTCTTTAAAGTACTTCTCTAACATTCATATCGACTAAGTCGTGGGCATGTCTTATGTTTAGATCTCTTCTAGACATAGAGTACCAAAACAAAATTTCGACGTCCATCATGTACACAGATGTCGAGATTTATCAACAACACATGCTAAGCTCATACGGTAGAAATGAAAATGAGAAACAGATCATAACAGAGGTGTATTTTCTCAGACAACTCAGACGCAAGGTAGAGACACGATGGCTCTGATACTAAAATGTAAACTGAAGCATGAATCTTAAAACACAAAATTATTTACGCATAAACAAACTACATGCGTGCTATTTACAATGTTCGACAAGCGGGAGCATAACAGAAAAATACCTCCAGCTATTGAACACAGGCTCTGTCCAGCAACATTTCAAGAAACTTTTTAAATCTTCTAGCCTCTAATCTCCACAACCTGATGATGCCCAGTTATTGTTACATGAAGCCGAGGATAGGGACCAAAAAATATATATTTTATCGCTTCATCATCCCTGCCCATCATAAAAGATAAAAATGATGATATTTGGGAGTTTTGCATGATTAATGAGTTAAACCATTAAATGGATCAAATTTTGAGCAATAGGATATTCCAAGATTTTAGGGAAAAAAATCCTACAATTTTTTCAATTTAGTAAGAACTACTTTAGTGAAAAAAATGATGTTTGTTTACTTGGAATAAAATTTAGGTAAGTCTCCTGAAAGTAATTATTTGATTATAGTGTTAAGTTTAGGTAGGAGGCTCCAATGAAGTCACGAAGAACTTCAAATCGATTTATAGTTGTCTCTAAAGATCATAACTCAAAAGTAGATGTCAAACAAACACATTTTCAATCACAAAGATTAGCATAGACTTTAACAGCTTCAGCATTGGATCGTAAACAGATAGTTGATCACATAATCGTGTAATTTAGAGGCATTGACATAAACAGTCTATCTTAGTCATTATTACATATATCAAGATTCTAAAAAATCTCAACCCTTTTTCTTAGTGTCAAACCGGAGAAAATCCAAGTTGATAACATTCACAAAGTGTTACAGAACCAAGTCAAGATCTTATGATTCTTATCCTCTCATTTCTTTAATTGATCAATGAACTTTTTTTTCATCTTCGTATCTTTCTTGTAAAATTCTACCTTTTAAAAAATTTCGGTTCCATAGATTTGCAACTTCTTATTGTACCGTGTTCTTTAAAGAACAACCCTTTCGAAAACGTGATAAGTTGGAAGATTCTCATCCAACTTAAAAAGACAAGAAACAACTATTGAATAAAGACACGTATCAGACGACGATGGGGACACATGGATACAATGTTGTATGTAAAATAGTATTAGGAAATGTGTGAAGCAAGCAACGGTTACGGCACATTTCAAATAGTAATTTATGTCACGCTAGTAAAACACGTGTAATGACATTTGCACACGTGGCACTATCTAATTGGTTGATGCGAAATAAAAGTACACGATGTGATGTTATTGGAACATGTGTCCTGCTATTAAGCTGCAGACGTGCGATGACGTACTTTGTCTTTGTATTGAGAGAGTAATATTGAATAATGTTTTCGTTGTACATTATATTAAAGTTTACGTACTTATATAATATGATTTATGTCTAAGTATAAAAATATATTTAATCTAGAGGAATATTATGCTAATGCAATTGCAGTGAATATACATCTGAATTTAAGCTTGAATCATAGCTGAAGACTTGCAGACGTTATCAAGAACCACTTGTCCTGGCATGTTAGAACTTATTAAAATAAATAAAAGGATTTGACGGAAATATTATGAGAAAAATACCAAGATATTTATCTAATAAGTAATTGCTTAACGAGGCAACTGTTTCAACCCTATTTTATTAAATCTCATCTATATATTTAGATAAACTAAAATTTATCTAAATATATAGACGAGGTTTAATAAAATATGACAGGAACACTATAATCGAAATAGGATATCTGATCCCTTAAATAACTCGTAAAAAAAGTTTAAATTAAACCGAGCAAAATTTTCCTCTACTCATGAGCTTCCCTGTCCCTTTGGTGGACATAAATTCAACAGGCAAATTCATACAGGAAAATTCCAACCGTGTTTCCTTGCTCGGCCAAATTCCATACTCATATCTAACCCTGAGAGAGATCTTGACGTTGAAGTTGACCATCTTTTTGCTCCAGTCGTCGCTTATGTCCTTAAACACGCTGAGTTTCACCGAGTGGACCGAGTCGCGTCCTAACTCAGCTTTCAGCTCTTCGTCACTCATCTTCCTCACGCGAACAGGCACCTGTAGCTTCAAACACTGTTCATCCTCTGAAACCACAGCCTTCCCATAAAGCACGCTAACCTTGACTTCGTCAACGCAAAAGTCGACCTTCTTGTCCACGTTGTGTACGACGAACACAGCCTCATAGTTGGCAACGAACTGCGAGTTGGATAGGGTGATGTTGGAAATGGAAAGAGAGTTGAGTCGAAGAGTGGGGCTATGTGGGTTAATAACGAGCCATGCAATGACGAAAACGAGCAACAAGATGAGAAACCACATGACAATGACAATCGTCAGTTGGGAAACACGGCGAGACCCATTATTGTTATTATTATTTCGAGCAGTAGTGTTGCGGGTTGCGTCTGAAACTTCAAAAGAGAGAACCGAAGATGGATTTTGGTTACTGAAATCCATAGTCAGGTAGGTTTCTGTCTGGCTTCTTCTTCTACTACTTCTACTTAATCCTGATAGAAAAGGGCTTGGTTTGTGGTGAAAGAATAGATCAATTTATGTTATCGTAGTTCTAGTTTTCAACCAAAGTTTCCGCGTATAAAGCAACTTCAGGGAAGCTTCTCCGTAACTCAAAGCCTGGCTTTAATTTAATTAGAAAAGTATTGGTGCGTGTTATTCAACATTTGATTCCCCGGCAATAAGACAATAAGAAAGGAGATGCATTCTCATAGTTTCTTAATCTTGCTTAAAAAAATGTAGTAAAAGTAATCTAACATTAAATTGCATCCTCTGTTCCATCATTGGATAATCATTTAACTTATTTTAATATTTCGATACCATCCCAACAGAACACCTCGTCTTATATACCGGTTACTAGTTAATCTTATCTATTTTATTTCCTAGAAAACAACACACAAGTGTACAATCTCCCAAAGTTGTCTAATGCTAAAGGTAGCAACTATCGTTATCTAGCAATATAACCATACTGCGGCTTTCAAAATGTGGATCATCACTACCATAAATGTTGAAACAGAGAATTATAGTGCTCCAGCCAAAAATAATCAAACACGATTCCACATTTATGTATCTCACCTCATAACTCCCAATAGGACAGGCCCCCTCTTTTATCCTGACAATTCCGGAAACTATTTGCAAGGGAATGAAGAACCATCTGCAGAACAGCAGGAAAGTTGAAAATTGAAAGGTTTTAGAAAATGACGTCATTCCCAATTGTTTTAATCTATATGCTATGTAAGAAATCTTAGGACACCCAAAAAAAAATAAAAACGAAACAAGAGAGATATCATCAATCCACAGTTTACCCACCCATACAATAAAGTAAATAGATATATGTCTAGTATGCTGCTCAACTGATAAGTGAAGTAATCGAACACAAGAGTGTGAGATGAGAATCAAAGAACATTGATGGCAACAAGGGAAAAATGGGATAATACAGGTACTGAAAGAAAAGACCACAGCCTGCGCTTCATGCTCTTTGTTTCTATAAAATTTAACATGCCCTGAATACTAACAAAAGATAATTCCATCTTTTCTAGGCATTTGTTCTGTATCATTTATCCAGCTAGTAATTACAGTAAACCATCAGATAACAAAAACTGCAGCTAGATATAAACACTCAAACTTAACTTATATTTCCAATTATTTGCAACATATCTATACATTTGTCTAGTAGCAAAGTTTGGTAATTTTTTATTATCACTCTGTACAACAGGAAATGCCTTGAAAGAAATATAAAATGAAGTGAGAAAGGGAGAGGATTGTTTGTTCTAATCGAAAATTTGGCAGAGCTCATATTTGCAAAAGTATGAAAATAATAAAAACATTGCTAGAGAAAGACATGTAGAAATTGATTACACTTGGAATCATGATTCATGAGCTCCTTCTACTGTCCTCAATCATCATCCCTTTTAGACTCCTAGCCAGCCAGATGGCTGTTTCCCTTGGGGAAACCTTATCTTTTCCAAAAGGTTTCAGAACAACTGAAAGTTCTTCTAATCTATTTTGTTGAAGCAAATCAGCAGACAATTCTAGAAGTCCTTCGAGTGCCTCTGCCCTATTTCTGAAAGATTTAACATGCAAAGTTTCTCGTGTCTGAGGTTCGTCATCTATGATGGTGGGTTTGGCTTTTATTGGCTCTGAGGTATCAGAATCAGAAACTTGAGGGATCATGATTCTTTTATCCATCTCACAATGATCCAAAATATTTGATGTCAAGCTCACAGCTTCTGAATAGTTTGATAATTCGAAAGTCAAAGGTATAGCCCGGTTTCTTGTCTCCGTTTCATCTCTAAGTCTAACATCTAATAACTTGCTCACATCAACATTGGGAACTCCCATCTCCACACTCTCCATTACAGGCTGCTCACTCCCTGCACGAAAACTACTATGCCGAATGACATGTATGACATCGTCAAACACAGGAGGAAGATGGGCAGCAGTGGGCTTTTCAGTTTTAGGAGCTTTTATAAATGCTCTCTTCTCCGACTGTGAACCTTTTTGGCTAGTAGACATAGACTCAGGGAAACGAGTGGCTTCTGAAACTGATGCTAGAAATTCTCTTACAGTGAAATTGTCATCATCACAGACTGCAGACATGGGATTCAACTGGCGTTCTGTGTCACGGCAACATCTGGGCCTGTTTACAGGGGTGTCATCTTTATCAATAGTTAATTCTTCAGAGCTTGCGGCTGTAACTTCCAGAGCTGCAGTTGGACTCACTTCAACGTTACCAGTAGGGCTACTCTTCCGAAAATCAATAGTAATCTTTGCGGTTTCAATGGAACCGGGGTCTGATGTTTTATACGGTCCACGTTTTTCCACAAACATTTTTTTACATGCCTCAGTATTCAAACAGGGAGGTGAGCAGCTGGGCGGATGAGATTCCAACCTGTCAGTGCATGAGACTGTCTCACAATTTGGGACTTTTTGTTCTGTCGTGTGAACAAATGGAGTTTTTGCATCATCAGAAAGTTCAAATGCTTGAATTGACACTGAATAAGAGACAAAGTTACTGCTATCTGATGGCATTCTACTGGAAACACCAGTCAGGGATTTTTCAGATTTTGGCGCTTCCTTAGAGCACTGCATAACACGCCCATCAAGCACTTGATAAAGGGCTTCGTTATACTCCTCAGCTGTCTCAATTGGGCTTAACTTCCTGATTTTCGCAGCATGATTTGGGATCTCAATTCTAACTTGCCGCGAACGTAGAGGCAAGGAAGAGCGCCTGATCAGACTGGGAGGAGTTTTTTGTCTTTGTTTCCTAGGAACTCCATCATTAAAATATTTCATCAGACCGGATGGCAGAAGGGCATCATTTCTCGGTTTAGACTTCTGTGAGGATTCCATTACAGGTAACTGTAATCAAAGTTTTGCATCACTAGTCTTGGATATTATATAAAACAAACAACAACAAAAACAACAACAGTAAAAATATGGCTGTGACACGGGATCTACAAGTTTTATATAAAACAGAGTAATTCTAGCTTGTAATATACCTGATGCTTTAAAGGATATGGTTCCTGTACCCCTTTTACAGAATCAAATGCTAACTTTGCAGGTGACATGGTTGGAGTAGCCACATTGGATTTCGGTCCAGGTGTAAGAGCATTGGATTTTAAAAACTTTGGAGGCGCTTCTATCGTTTGGGTTGGTACACCTCGTACCTTGCTTCGCACTGGTGCGCCATTTTCTCTAGATTTGGCGTCTTTTAAGGCCATCATAATACTCTTAATGGTTTTGAGATGCCTTGATTCAACATTTGTTCCAGGCTCATCACAATATGGTTTTTCCGTTCTCTGTTCATCCATTTTAACCCTGCAAAATTTCCCACTACTTTCCTCTTCACTTGGCATGGGATGTTCAGTGCCATATTCATCACCAACAGAAGCTAAATCTATATCAGTTGCTTTATATTCACAGGATGAAGCCACTGGGGGAATGTTTCTATCACTTGAATGAAAACTATCTCTGTCACTGCTAGAGCTATTACTGTTCTGGCTTTCAGCCATATTTTCCCGAGATTCACGGCCAGTAGAAATAGGCTTCTCAGGAAAAGAAGTGGTATGAGGACTGACGGATGAACGGTACTGGTCCACATAAGGCTGCAGGTAAGGATGCTTCAAAATCTCCGATGCCTGTCCAAAGTATGTTAAAATCATTATATACAAGCTATAGCACTGAGAATTATTTCACAAGTATTCTATTCACTTGGTCGATGCTCAGGACTCTTTCTCAGCATGCTTTTAATAAGTGTTTTCCTGTGGGGAGACACATCAGTTAGCAATGCATGCGGTCAACTACAAACAGACATCAAGATTTGGATCTCAGCTGAGCAGATAGAATCCAGTCAAAACGTCTTAGAAATTCATCTTCTCTGGTGTTTGAACAACTACGCTCAACCAACATTTATTCAGAATTCAAAGAACTCTTTTGGCTGTCAAGCACTGTTTGTTTGGACGGACAATTGGAGGAAACAAAACACAAATGACAGAAAAGAAACTTCTTCTTCTTCTCTCTCACATTTGCCCCTTCCATCCCACTTTACTTGATTCAATGCAAGTTGATGAGGAAAAATATATATAATAAAATTCAAGCTATTTTCTTTCTTTTGATGGTTAAAGTTGGCAGGCAGACAAGTACTTTGGACATCCTGCTTATGATGCATACTTATAGAATGCAACTGGTCAACCATGAGGGATGGGTCATGTCCCTCTAGGAGGCATTCAGGCACAAAATCTTGATCTACTTTGCAACTCAATAACATTATCTTGAAAAATAAATTTTATCTTGTTCGCATCACTACAAGCTTGAAAATTTTGATGTAGCACATGAAGACTTAAAGGCAAATATGCCAAGTAAAGAGACCCAATATCGGTCCATGGTGAAACTGTGAGTTGATAAATACGTGAGAACTACTAGCTTAAAGGCCACACATGAGGACTTACAAAAATGGAGAGTAGCAGGGGGGTAGTGCCCCAATAGAGGAACGATTTATCTTGCTTATCAACCCTGCCATATCCTGCAAATCCACGGTTAGCTGGTAAAGATGCTATTGTAGAATCATTATGACTTGCGCTGCTAGAACTATCAAGTAAAAAATGGCAATTTTAAAAGGACATTTAATATTGAAACTGAAATTGTTAGTCACTTTCAAAAAAGCAATTATTAGCCATGGGATATAGTCGAAGGGAAAGAAAGTTAAAATGCAATGACGACACCATCTCATCTTTGTTAGCAATACAGTCATCAGCCAATTTGACAAATTATTTCATTGTACCAAAGCCAATAAATAAAAGGAAGGAAATAGAATTAACTTGGTCATCCTGTTGATTCTACACTTGAAAAACTGAACGGTGTATATGTGTGGGGGAGAGAGAGATAGAATTGGGATATCTTACAAACGCTTTGAATGCAGGACAATGAGCAGCCATCTCATATATGCAGCAACCTGATCAACACTGAAACACCTAAGAAAATAAAAAACAAAGATATTCTCTGAGCAATATTTAGTTCTACATACCCAAGGACCAAATATCTGATTTAAAACCATATGGTATATCTGCAAGTAGCTCAGGACACATGTAGTTAGGAGTTCCAACCACCTGCCCATAAAGTCAAGAGCAACTATTAGTATCATAGTGGAAATCAAATTGTTGTAATTTTTATTTATCTCGGACCATGTTAACGAATATCGGTATTGTCAGGGGCAAACAAAATGAACTCGCTGCTGCAAAAGAACCAACTATGGTTACCAGATAAGCTTACTCCGATTTTTTTGCATCTGCAGAGTATCAGCTAATTTGCAGAAGTATTTATAAATGTTAGTAGAATTTTTTATGCTGTAAACAATCTTTGCTCTAGTATTTGTATCTAAAGACTACGTTAGTTTGAAAATGCAGTAATTTATGACCACAAATGGTAAATGTCATCAGTAAACATCTCTTAACTAATGACCCAAAATTTCACAAACATTCGTTGAATCATCGATGAGAATACGTCCTGGTTAAAGTAGAGTTTTGAGTAATTACATTTGACCATTGCAGTCCGTGTTCAGACACCACAATTCTCGCAACCTAGAGACATCATGCAGTTAGCATTGGAAAATCAATGTCATGCCCACACCAATTAATAAATTACCGGAACAGGTACTTGTGTACGTTGTTGTAAGGTTTCATCAGTATGCAATGAGTCTCGCATGACAAATAAGATAAATTCAGCTTGCCTAAGCAATATTTCTAACAATAAAACCCAGATAATAAAAAATAGGAGAAAACAAAGGACAAAAAGGAGGCCTGGTACAAAATATTTTCTTCATAAAACAACAATCTTTACAAGAAGAGCAACATGGGAGAGAAACACACAGAAGAGATTCGGGAATACCGAGGAAGCCAAGTCCTCCGCTTTCAAAGTCTTAGCAAGCCCAAAATCCCCTAAAAAAATACAGAATAAATATTAAGAACAAAGAACTTATGGATAAGAATATAAGCTAATGATCAGTAAAAGTGTGCACACAAGAATAACCTACCAAGTCGAACATCCTGATCTTTGGTAAGAAAGATATTTGAACACTGTAAAACAATGCTTAATACAGTCAGTTCATTAAATGTTCAAAATCGGAAAACAATAAGATCCAATGCATCTAGATACTCGTCTCCACACCTTTAAATCACGGTGCAGAACAAAATTGGAATGCAGATATTCAACTGCCAATAGTAGTTGTGTGAACCATTTGCAAAGTTTCTGAACAAGTTAGATACAGAACAACATTAGCTACTTCAACTCAAAGCCCAAAAATTACCTCCAACATGAACAACGAAATTTGAAAAACCAAAAGCAGGAGATGACTGAGACTTACCGCCTCAGGAAAATGGACACCATTTGATTTTTTCATCAATTCAGCCCTGTCAAAAAAAGGTCAAAGAAAAAGACGTGAACATCTTTTTCAGTGGAGCTAACACAACAATGAACTGAAGGATAATATTGTCAGGAAACTCACATGTCCCCACCTTCACAATACCCAGTGACAATGCAAACGTAGCAACCCTACAAAGAAAATTGAAAGTAAATTATACAGATAAGAAAAAAGGCTAACTCTATTCCAGTCTCCAGAGCACAAACCAATTATATTCAGTAAATAATTAAAGCTAAGTCCTAGATGGAATCGTATGCGTACTTTCTCAACCCAAGCTTCTTTGAATTCAACGATGTAAGGGTGTTGAATTCGCGCAATTAGAGCCATCTACATTACATAAATCCACAAACATTTAATCTATGTACTTGTAAAAATAAAAGGCATATTCAAGAGAGAACTACTTGTTATAAATGAAAATGTGAGAGCTACTTCTTGATGAGCAGATCTCCGGCAACGCTCCGTTTGCCTGGCGAGGCGGATCTTCTTTAACACGTATCTAACAAAACGCAATCAGAACCAACATCGTTCAAAGATTACACAACAAACAGATACTTGAAAGAAAAGTTGAGAACAAGAACGTGTTAGTGAGATACATACTTCTTCTTCTCAGCCTTGTGGTGGACAAGAATGGCGGCGCCAAAAGCTCCTCGGCCAATCTGCTCCATGAGCTCGTAATGATCCATTCTCGACTTCATTTCTCTCTAAACTTTACTATCAAGCTCAAGCATCCGTTGGAGAAATATTACTAAAGTCAAAACCAGTTTTCTCTTTCTACTCCTCCTCATAGGTCCAAACTACCACACTAACACTACACAGCCAATGCCTTATTCGGCTTCAACTGACTCGAATGAACATTTTCAATAATGCACAATGGGTATGATTCGAAGGGCCTTTTTATTTTCATAACTAACTAGTGATTATGGTAATTAGTTAACCAGATCCTATTCTAGCTAATCAAAATAATACCTGACTAGGTCTTCTTTCTCTAAGACGGTGGTTATGTTAGGAGCAGAGTAACTCTTTTATCAAACCAGTAAGTTTAATATTAGAAGTTAATTCGGTTTAACTACTCGACCAATAAACTTAATGTTGAAGGTTTCGAATCTGCCGACACCACTAGCTGGAGCTTAACTTTGGCCTTTTGGTTTTTCCTTTTTATTTTTTTATTATTAATTAAATATTTCAAGGATGTGAAAGAAAAAGTTTTTGACATAACCAACGAATTAGCTAATCCGTGAAAAGACCAACGATGGGCTTTGAAATGAACTCCTTCACAAACTATACGACATTAGCAAAGCAACGAGAATTTTAATTAAGATTAATAAGGTACAAAACAACGATGATGGCAATGAAACTTGGAATTCGGCATATGTAGAATGCTTTAGCTCAGGCCATCTCCAACCAAATGCAATCAATCCACTCCAAAGAAGACACCAAATTTTCACACCAAAATGGTGCAATGAATATTAAAACACTAAATTTGGTGTGTTACTATTCATTACACCAAAAGTACAAAAAGATAATTTTATCCAATTATTTTTTAACATATTCCTTTTATGTCGTTTTTACAAATTGATTTATTTACATAATTTACTGAGTAGTTAAATTTAAAATATATATTACTTTACACAAAATATATCATTACAAAGATCTCATTGAGACATTTAAAACGAGACTAATATTGAATATAATATTAAATTTATTTTTAATATTTATTTTTAATTCTTATTTATAAGTATTATAAATTCATTAATAAAATTTTTATAAGTTCTCTAGGCAAGTTTGCAATTATCAAGGGATAGGCATGTTTTTGGGAAAAATCCGCATTACATGATATTATGTCAGCATGTATTATAATGCATAAAATGATCATTGAGGATGAACGTGATACTCAAGCGGTCGTACAAGATTAGAACGAAACGTCAGCCCTTGAAATTAATATCAATAGAGACAATACGGTTATTTCAAGAATTTCTTGTTAGACATAGGCAAATTAGAGATAAAGAAACTTATTATGAACTTCGTAATATATTGATTGAACTTTTGTGGGAACAATATGAAAATTCAAATGATTAGAGGTTAAATGAGAAAATTTAATCAGTTTATATTTATGTATGTTATTAATTTGTTGTTGCAATAATATTAAATATTTTTTGTGAATAATATTAATTTAATACAAAGCATATATTAATTAATTAAGAATAATGATTTCATTTTAATTTTTAATAAATAAATAAATAAATAAATATAAATTATTGTATAAATATAAATTAATTTAGTTAATATCTAAATTATTGTGGTTGTATAAATACAAAATTAATTTAGTTATTAACTAAATTATTGTAGTATATTCTTTGAAAAATTTTGGTGTAAAATTTTGGCATAGAATGATTGGAGTAACACTAAATTTGATGTAAAAAATTTTTAGGAATATTCTATTTTACATCAAATTTGGTGTAATAGTTGGAGATGGCCTTCCCCCAACCTTCTTACACCGCTTTTGCATTATTTATCTGGACTTTACTAACAAACGAACATGGCATTTACGCTAAAACGACACACATATCTGGAGAAACGGCGCTTCCAAGTGCCCCCACCCCCGTTTGCTCAACCGTATCCCGCCCTCTTTTCAACCAAAAAAAATATCGTATCCCGCCCTCGTAAATGTAATTTCTATGTCGAGCAACAATTGTCTAAATTTAGTTTTGATTTTTAATTTTTATTTAAATTTCTGTCATTTTAAATAAAAATAAAACATATTTAATTGCAAATTTTAATAAATTTATAATTCTATAAATAATATTAAATAAATTTAAAGTTAGAAGTTATTGAAGCAAATAGTTTTATTTCGATTTCTTATACATATTAATAAGTATTAATAAAATTATTATATTTTATTAAATTAAATAATTAAATGAATAAAAAGTTGGTAAAAATAATAATAAACTAATATTTAATTTCAATAGTTTTAATTATTAAAAGTAATGCTATTATTTAGACTTCGATATTTTTATAAATAATTATTTTGAAACTTTGAAATTTATTTATTATTAAAATATATTAAATTTAAAATATATTTACTAAATAATTACACATTTTTATTTCTAGTTTTAAAATAAATTCTAAATTAATGATACAATTAAAATAAATAAAATTATTAAATTTTATCAGTCTTAATTCGTAATAGTAAATGATTAAAATATTATATTTAATTCATGATAAATTAGATTATAAAAAATATAAAACAAAAACTATTTTATTTTCATAAATTATGAAAGAAATCAAATAGGCAGAAATATTGACGAAATTATGTCTTCTTTTATTATTTGTCACGTTAGTATTAGTATGATACGAATTTATTAGTTAAATTCGTCCTACCATGTCATGTTACATACACGTTAGTATTAATATAATACAAATTTATTAGTTAAATTGGTCTTACTACGTCATGTGACAAACATGTGGTCTGGGATTACACATTTTAATTAAATTTAAATTAATTATCCTGAATTATGATTATATATAATAAAACCTAATCAAAATTAATAATACTAGTTTAACAAAAATGATCATTGATTTAAAAACCTAATCGAACCGGTCGATTCGAGCGAAATAAATGCAAATCGGCCAAATTTTTAATCCAATTTGTATATATAACCAGTATGAAAAAAAAATCGATCAATTTTTATGCGAAAAATCGGTTGCTTTCTTGAACAGCGAACAACCAAAATTATGAAAAAATGAATAGCACAAAAAAAGTGAAAATAAATATTATTTATTGATTTCGCTCTTATATTAATTAGGCAATTTACAAGTTTTCTCTTTCCTAAAAGGAGATAGACTTCTTTCTTTGATTATTTATTAGCTTTAAAAGTCTTTTATATATTTTTTACTTTTTACTTGTATAAAAGTGTATAAATTTATTGTTTTTTTATCTTTTCAAAATTTATACACTTTTTTATCTTATATTTTAATTAAACATTTTGTTTTAAATTATTATTGTAAAAAATTAATTACTATTTTTATCATTAAAAAATACTAAATTTGTTTAATCTCACTAATAAATTATTTTTGTCAAAATTGAGGTTCTTTATTTATCTCTTTATACTTTAACTAAAAATTTTTGAATTATTTTTTTATCATCAATTTGTTTAATAAATTGAATTATAAATTATTATATATAAGTAATTTTGCTTAATATAATTTGAGAATTTGTTAAAAACTAATATTTAAACTCCAAAGAAGTATGTTTAAAGGACGTTAGAAAAGAATTTAGAATAAAGTTAAGACTCCTTTCCATTAACCTTCTTTAGTGCACTTCAACTTTTATGATTCTTTAAACAAATAATAATATAAAAATACAAATTTTATTTTTACTATTATTTTAAATTTGATGTTAGATTCAATCTTAGTTTAAATTATTAAATTTATTATATATTGATAGAAATTATTAATGCATTTTAATTTAAATAAAGTATTTTATTTTATATTATATTTTTACTTATTCTTATAATTTTTACTTCTTAGTTATTATATATCAATTCTGTAGTGGTTTAATATCGGTTGAACGTTTAAACCTTAAACTTTTTCTTCGACCAGTTTGATACCGAATCTAGTTTTTAAAACATCAAAAATAATCTAACTTAACTTTAATTAACATAATTTTAATCAATAAAGCCCTAGAAACCCCAAATTTTATGTGGGTTCTCCTCGTTGTTCCTTCACCATTGTTATTCTTGGTTGGCGACCTATTGTCAGCTTTATCTCCTCGGTGATCTCATTGAAGGTGTTTCATCTTTCGATTTATTTCTCTTCCACTTCTGAAATGCATAAAAACCCTACTGGTTTTTGTTGATTTTGATGATTTCTTTCCCTAATCAACTTCATCATTTCCACCTTCATTCACATGACTCTCTCTTTTCTATCAAGAACAAAATCCTGAAAGGTTTCCTTTATTTTCTTATCAGTGCTTCCACTTGTCTTTCTGCTTTTAACTGGTATTATGCTTTCAAGCATAAAAAACAACTTGGTTTCACTTTCATTATCCTTTAACTTGCCTTCCCAATAAGCATAATTAATATTAGCCAAAAGAGTTTGATTTTGGCTTCAATGTCAAATATGCTCTTATCTTCTTTATATTCGACTTGTTTGTGATATGACATGAACTCAAAAACTGATGCTATTCCTTTTATTTACTTCATGGTTACTTTTGAATTTGACTTGGCCACGTGTTGCAAAGTTTACTTATTATTCATTCATTTATCATCTTTTAAATCAATTACTGACCAAATTTCTTCGTTCATCTTTTCAAGGTCTTTTTGAACAGCCATTTGAGGTATGGTTTTATTTGTTTTAAACTACAAGTGTCCGGTAGATATAACTACTATTGACAAGTACAAGTCAATCTTGTAAGAACCATAAATACTAGTAATAATCTTTTTTATATTTTCTGACTAACGAGTAGGATGATGATTTAATTTAAAATTAAACTAAACTAAAATTCAACACAATAATAAATCAGAACATAGATAATACAACAATCAATCAATATTAAATAACTGGTATCTAAGTAATGAATCCTCCAAAGATTTATTATGTATTAACTCTTTATCATGCAATTCAATTAGTGATCATTGGATCGTGGATATTTCTATTATATGTTAATATCTTTTTCAAGGTATTAACAACTAATCCTTAATTAATTAACTAGAACCTCTTTCTAGTTAAAACTCTTGAGATTTCATTACTCAATTCGTGAATTTTACAATTAGGTTTGACCATAATTAGAGAATTTATGTCTATATATCTCTAGTTTTGCATGCAATTCCTTCCAATTAAGATAGATATTTTTATATAAAAGCATTTCTTAATCTTAATAATATGAAACCATACACTGAACTAATATCCTGAACATATTAATTCGAGAAAAAAATGCATAATTAAATTGTACAATCAATCAAATTCAATTAAATAAAAGATTAAATCACAATATATATTCTAACTTAAGGTTTATCATACCTAGGCATTAAACAAACTTAGTTCTTAAATATAGAAAATACAAATATATATAATAAAGTTCATAAGAAAAATATACATTACAAATGAAATTATGATGAGACTATAATTATGAAATTCATATTGTTTTTATGTATTATCCCTAAATTGTTCATAATTATTACTTTACCAAGATTAAACATTAATAGAACGTAAAAAGACTAATATATGTTTCGTTTTTCCTTATAGAATAAGTAGTCGATTTGTAGACTAAATTATGAAGATACTTTAACAAACGTATGTATGCTTGTTAGAGAATAAGTTCACTAAACTAATCTCTTGTGAGAATTCTATTTAGAATATTACTTATAAATTAATAAAAATTTTCATTGTGATGATTGTATAAGTGATCATTTGACTTGAAATCTTCAAAGTTATCTCATATAGAGATTATTATATTTTGATACTATTTGTAACTTATTTTAATCAAGGATAACTCAGTCGGTAGTCATTAAATATAGTATAAACTATATATAGGTAGTTGAGTGATCAATAAAGAATTCACACTCTAAAGTAATCAGGGAGAATGTTTTATTGTTCTCAATTAATAGTAATTCGAGAAATCTTTAGCTAAAGTGAAATGGCACTTTATAAAATAGTTTTCAAATGTCATTAATTAAATCAATTACTAATAGTAGAAAACTAACATGATTGAATTCAAAATATAACATACATTAATTTTATGTTTTATGTCTAATTGGAACATTGTATGATGAAATGATTGAATTATACAAAAAAATTATGCACTGAAAGATTAATCAAATTTATTTTGACATTCCTAAATATTTGAGTAGTTATGATGCGTTGCTAGATGTCAATCTTAATCTATGGGTATAAATTGTCTAATTAGAGAATTCAAGATAAACTAAAGGAGTTTAATTCATCTAATCCTAAATATGATTTAGGGTTATAATTTATAGTTTTCAATATATTTGAGAATCTAATAGATCACACATAAATAATAGGTTGAAGAGAGAAAATATGTTTTTAATCAAGTTATACTTGATTGTAAAGTTTAAGAAACTTTATGGTTAACTATGAGATATTTACTAAATAAGGATAACATGAAATATTGAATCTTATTTGAGCATAATTGGTATTTAATTAGAATAAATTATTATTTTAATTAAAATATAATTGAAATTAGAATTTATTAAATTACTAAAATATCTAAATTTTATTAAAAACAGGCTTAAGCTCTAAGGAAGCTAGAACTCCTTATCTATCCCTCTTTACAATAGTTGTAGAGTTCTCTCAATACATTTTGTAAATATCATTAAAGGTCGACATTTTTGCCACTACATCAAATGAGATGAGTCAATTTTATAAATGATTCGATGGAAACAACAAGAAAATGATTAAGTTTCATGATAAGGTATGGATTATAATCATTCTTTATTATATTTTATATGTTAATCGTGTTATAGATTTTTTGTGATCTTGACTTTCAGGAAATCACAAAAAAATTTGTGTTTATTTTGTTGCGCACGAGATCAGATCTTACCCTAATTTTCCAAACTTTGTCAATATTTCTATTCATTTAGGAATTAAATTGAAAGTTTTATAAATCTCGTACTTTATTTTGAACACTGAAATTTTGGGTCAGACATATATTTTTGTGCAGACAAAAAATATATATCAAAAACTTAACTAAACATTTCTTTCACTAAAATTGAAAACAAGAATAAAAAATCAAATATCACATAAAATCAAATTTATAATTATTCTTAAGCATAATTACAATTAATTTTCTAAATTTGTTAAAAGGTCTATGGTTGTAATTTTGAAATATTTTGCAAAGTCATTAGA
>JANIIA010000009.1:8452879-8466162 GCA_027478495.1 Erythroxylum alaternifolium | reverse complement strand
ATAATAGGTTGAAGAGAGAAAATATGTTTTTAATCAAGTTATACTTGATTGTAAAGTTTAAGAAACTTTATGGTTAAATATGAGATATTTAATAAATAAGGATAACATGAGATATTGAATCTTATTTGGGCATAATTGGTATTTAATTAGAATAAATTATTATTTAAATTAAAATATAACTAAAATTAGAATTTATTAAATTACTAAAATATCCAAATTTTATTAAAAATAGGCTTAAGCAGTTAAGCTCTAAGGAAGTTAGAACTCCTTGTCTATCTCTCTTTACAATGGTTGTAGAGTTCTCTCAATAAGTTCTGTAAATATCGTCAAAGGTCGACACTTGTGCCACTACATCAAATGAGATGAGTCGATTTTATAAACGATCGGATGGAAACAACCAGAAAATGATTAAGTTTCATAATAAGGTATTGATTATAATCATTCTTTATTATATTTTATATGTTAATCGTGTTATAAAATTTTTGTGATCTTGACTTTTAGGAAATCACGAAAAAGTTTTGTGTTTATTTTGTTACGCACGAGATCAAATCCTACCCTAATTTTACAAACTTTGTCAATATTTCTATTCATTTAGGAATTAAATTGAAAGTTTTATAAATCTCATACTTTATTTTGAACACTGAAATTTTGGGTCGGACATATATTTTTGTGAAAACGACAAGGTTAAAAATGCACTTTTTTCAGACAAAAAATATATATAAAAAACTTAACTAAACATTTCTTTCACTGAAATTGAAAAAAAGAATAAAAAATCATATATCACATAAAATCAAATTTATAATTATTCTTAAACATAATTACAATTAATTTTCTAAATTTGTTAAAAGGTCTATGGTTGTAATTTTGAAATATTTTGCAAAGTCATTAGAGTTGGAATGAACCATCTTAAAATTCTAATTGGACATGATTAGTATTCTTATCTAAATGTTAAGTATGCCATCCGCATAATATTAAAGATTAATCAACTTGCAAAAATTTATTAATAAAAGATACGGTTTGTATTTAAGAAATCCCGTAAGATGGCAAGCCAAAGATTTGGAAAGCATGTTTGAATTAAAATAAGTTAACCGTTGTTTAAGTGAAAGAGAGGTCGTTGAGGAGAAGTAGGCCGTAAATTGTTAAAGGAAAGGGAAAGGTGTTATGTGCCTTTCGGTAGATGTTATGTGATTACTTTATGTCTGATGCTCAGTTGCATTTACTGTCTATTGATGGTGCAGTTAAGCTTTGGGTTAGGTTGTGATGTGTCAATTTAAGTGGCAAAACATCTGATTAATTGCATTTACTATCTATTGAAGGAAAATAGTGTTTAACGTCACTATTAGAGAGGGCCGAATTCTATTCCTTTTCGTCCAAAGTCGCGGCCTATTGGCAGTGGAAAAAGGCAAACGGTAATGCTTGTAGAGAATAATGGAAAGGATGGTAAGGTCGCACATGGTGACAAGTAAATGTTCAAGAATCCAGGCAAGAGTTTCAGTTTTAGTATCATCCGATGCCATTAACGCGGTCGTCCTTTGTAATTGTTGCTACTTCACAACACCAAGCACTTGGAATTGCACGTGGTCACTCATAATTGTCTTAAGTTTCTTATTAGTTTCTCTTTTGGGTTTAGAGCTTAGGTTTTTGTCAAGATATATGGAGGTCGTATCATTGTATTACCTAAAACGACCCTACCCAAAAATGCACTTGTGCTCTAGAGTCAAAGGCTTCGTCTAGTATAATATTGGTTTCGACTCGAGCCCAACTTGAGCTGTAACATTGCACTAAGAGATGGTTTGTTGAACTGTATACTGACCGAGCACTGTTATACTTAACCACTGTATTGGGCATAAATTACTCCATGAAATGATGCTTATTTTCTAAATGAAGTTTGTTAGTAAAATCACTATTTTGATAATAAAACAAGCGATGGAAGATACTATATTGTAAAATTTGTCATACGTGCACACAAACGCGTCTTTTTATACAGTATAGAGATCATTCCATTTTCCCTCTAAAACAATTCTGAAGTCTTTCATATGCTTTGATCACAATATTCGAATCTCGTCCAAACCTAATACAGAAAGGCATCGAAACATGACTCCATCAATCAATCATCTCTCCACAATATTATCTGTGGGGCAGAATTTTATTTTCTTACCTCATAAATCTCTGATAACCAAATCTGGGTACAGATGCACATTACCAAGTCTCGGACATTACTATCATGATTCCATTGGTTTACATAAACCGAAAAAAAGTACCACAAGAACGTATCAGCAGCCTAAAAAGGGGAATCCAGAGGATAAAACACAAAGAAGAGCACTCCTTGTCAACTAGGTGTATGTCAACTCGGTAAATCGTACTGATACTATTTGAACAGATGATGTCATGATACTTAGTCGAGGTGGCTTCTAGCTGGTATAAATAAGCAGAGAGGTTGATAGTGATAGTCATTCACTAAAGACGGCGCCGTCAGGTGTGTTGTCAGGAATAGAGATGAGATGAGATCTCCTGAGCCTTCTTTAATGGTTTTCTCCAAAAATGGCTGCATGGGCAATCATTTTTTACAGCTTCTTTCATTTTTATAACCTTATGCTTGCTTTATCGCTCTATAAATTAGCTTGGCGTCTGTGACTTGTTACCCTAACTAATCCTTCCATATCTTACAAAATTTTCTATTAGCTTACAGTTGGCAAGTTCTGGTATTGTTTACGGTGAAATGGCTCCGAAAGCCAAGTTCTACTATTTCATGTTGGTGGCGATCTTCTTATTCTCTGTTCATGTGCAAGACGTTTCTGGTGGAGTTTTCTTTCTCATTCTTCTACTTAGCAAACGTATATTTTGATTTGCATTTACAAAAAAATTTTGTTTCAGTGTCAAAAATATTTGCTATTTACTCTACTAATGCTAAGTTACACGTCCAAGCAACTAGACTCAGAAAGCCTAAAGCGTCTTACCTTTAATCGTTGACAGGTTGCTATAGCGGACTGAGGTGCTCTTATGCACAAACGGCATCTTCCATGGAAACTCAAAGCAGAAAGGTTCGGTTGCTCTCAATCCTGGTTCTGAAGTTGGCTGATGATTATTCTACTGCATTTAGTTTTCCCTTTGTTTATGTTGTTTAATCTTTCTTTGTGAGTACAGGTACTAGGAATCTTAAAGAGTAGAGGCATGCATGCGCCTATACTCACTGAGGATGGCAAGAAGTTGATGGCTAGAGAGCTGAGGGCAGTTCCCTCTGGTCCAGACCCTTTGCATCATAATGGTGGCACCCCCAAAAAGCCAAGAACTCCATGACTTCCGTTTCCGTATAAAAATAGTATAGTTTATTAGGTACTGCAAAATTCTGGAAACAGGGGTAGATGTAAGTTTTTGTCAAACCCTGAAGAAACAGCATATATGTTTCTCTGCTTTTCTCCTTTTCTTTGTTTCCTTTTTGCGTTTCAGCAGATGCCAAACAATGTAAGCTTCATCAGCTGTAGCTATGAAATATGATTTGATACACAAAATGGTCTCTCTCTCTCTCTCTCTCTCTCTCTCTCTCTCTATGACGCCTTGGTTTCTTACAGCTTGCATGCATGTCATCTGAAACTAAACTTGAAATGGTATGTTGTATATCCACTCAAACTTAACAAACAAGACGAACTGTTCCAACGGATTCCTTTACCATACAAAGTATAATACTTACTGAATCCTTCTTCAAGTGACGCTTGAAACATCCTGGAAGCTTGTAACGTGAGAATGGTATTGTACTACAGACATAGCTAGCAGCTAGGTTCTAGTTCTGTTACACATTAACCAACGCAAAAACTGAAAGGCTAGCTCGATTCCGGTTTAATTATGTGCTCAAGTGAATTAAAAGCCTGTATCAGAAGTCAAGGATGACTATTTGTGGGTCAGATAACACATTTCACGATTAGAATAGAATCAATGGATTGTGACATCTGCGGGTGCTGCCAAAATGTACTGCAATAACTAACCTCGAGCTTCAGTACCAAATATATTCTCAGTGTATCTTGTAGCAGAGATGTGATAGTCTTAATGACGTTAAGGCCTGCATGACACTGGTGACATCAATCTTTTCATTTTAAGTGCTAAATACCGATTAAAGAAAAAGGTATATTGGATGATTGTCATCCCATAATCCAAGTTATCAATTAGTGCAAATGGAAAGACTGTTTCGAAGCCAAGTCCTACAAGGACCAGCCTCATTTGTCTTTCATTGAAGCTTTTGAGAATGTAGCAAGAGCAAGGGACATTTTAAACTATAATTTCACGTACGTAGGCTTCAGTGGATGTCATTTGCAAGTGGTCGTTGGAAAGGATTGGAGGATGTAATGTCTTGGGACGATTTAAGTAACCGCGGTCTTTATAAATAGTTAGGACTGGTTACACTTGACTTGTTATAGGGACAAGTAAACAACCATATGCTAGAATGTACGTAATTTGCCTTAAAAATTGCCACTTACATGGCTTCTACTAATAATCCAAAATTCCAACATCCGACGAATGAGTGGAACAAGTTATGTGTGTTGTTTTAGGTTCTATGTTCTTGGTTAGACTGAAATTATATCGTAGTCTAAATTTAAAAAGAACCAATTAACAAAATGCAAATATTTATATCATTTTCATGCAAAAATACAATTGCATAAAGTACAAGTCACGGTTAATTGAAAAAGATTACATTGTTTCCTTATTTCTGCACAAAAATGGCTAGTACATTGTATCTTCTAACATTAAACAATAGTGGTTTCTCCATAATTTGAAATTCATGATAAATTTGTAGTTTATCTCGAAGGGATTAGGTCTTCACATTGAAAGCTATATATATTCATTAGTTACATTTGACATACAGTTATTTGGTTTCACCAATATTTTTGTTGTAATTTCTATTTTGATATTGATATTTATTTTAATTTTAATTTTCAAATTAAACATTAAGACTTATAATAAAAATGAAATAAAAACTTGAAATCTATAATAAAAAAACTGAATTTTTTGTTATTTTCTTCTTAATATAATATTATTACTTAATTTTAAAGTATAATTTAATTTATTTCTTTACATATTAAAATTTATTTTTAAAATTAATAATTAAATTAATTATTAAAAATAAAAATTGTATTTGTATAATTTATTGAAAACAACTTCTCTACTAGTTAAGGGTAAGGTCGCATACTACTGGACCTTCTCAGACCCTTGCTCAAAGTGATTCTTACCGATCAAGTGTTATTGTTGTTTTTATTTTTATTAAAAACAAATATTGCAAATATTTATATTATTAAATAAATTTGCACGTTAATTATATAGAATAAGATTCTAATAAAAAATTATATCAATTAATTCTAATTAAATAATTAAAGATATTTATCACATACGATACTTTAAGGTACAATAATAACATTTGTTACGAAAAAAGTATAAAAGTAATTAGAAATATCATTAGTATAATCATTTCACATTTAGACTCCGTTTGATAATCATCGGATTGCATTAACTATTAATTGATTTTATCAGTGGTTAGTTAACAATGGATTAATATAGTTGATTTGACCAACAGATAACTTCACCAATTTATTTAAATATGTTTGACAAAATTAGTTGTTTAATATTAACTGTTTATGTGTAAAATGACTTATGAGGGTATGACTTTAAAAAAAAGATTCATAAGAATATGAGTATTAGCTGTTTATATCTTAATATTTCTTTAAATATTTTCATAAGAATTTAGAAGGAGCAAAAGAAGTCAACATCATCATTTTCTCCGATATTTTCCATCAAACCTTAAGAATACCGAAAGCCTTCTCAATATAACTTCTCAATAATGAATGAGTTTAATTAAAAACTTATTGAGATCCTCTTGCTTTGGCAAGGGCAAACTAAAGAACTTGAGAGATTACTAAAGTGTCACTACAAATAAGCTTGGGAATGAGTTTCGTCAGATGACACCAGGAGTTTCTCTTCAAATGCAGTACTAACGAGCTTAATATGAAATTGAGTCTATAAAAATAATATCGATTTAATTTCTAATTTAAGGAAATATAACTTTTTTGTTATTTTAATTTTAATTTTTAATTTTAAAAATAGAAACTATTTTTTAATATATTAAATTAAAATAAAATTATTTTGAAAAACTTTTTATATTAATCTCTTAAAATTTAAACTTAGATAAAAATAATTAATTTAAATTTGACTTATTAATTTTAGATTAAATTGAATTGAATTAAAGACAATATACAAGTGATAATAATATTATATACTAAATATTGATATAAAAAGGGACCTAAACATCGAGTCTATACAAAAGTAATATATAATATAATTAAAGATAATAAATTTAAAAGCATTTAATTTTTGAAAATTTTTATTTAATATTAAATATTTTAAAATTTTAATTTAATGGCTAATTTTTTAAAATTTATATAAATTAATTCAAATGTATATCTCTATCTTTATCTTTATCTTCATCTCTATCTTTTTGATTAGTCTTTTAGTACCTTAATTTCTTAGTCACCAGAGGAAAACACTCTTTATAGTAACGTTTTCAAAATCAACAGATTGAGTTCAATCCACCAATCCAATCAGTTGATTATCAAATATAATTATTAGCAGTTTAACATGATCAAACAGAAAAGATCTTTCAATCCACCAAAAAATAGTTGATAAGTCATTCTCCAAACAAGTTATATGTCTTTTGCTTTTCAAATTGTTTAGTATTAAATTTTTTAATACATAGATGTTTCTTCCCATATATATCATGATATCTCAGTTCTCCGACACGATAAGTTGCCATATACATGTGAATCTTCCATAAAGATGTCAGTATCTTCTACACATCTATTTGTTATCTATAAATGGGTGGTGTAAGCACGTTATACGATAGCTGCTAGTTTTAAAATCATGCACCAACATGATCAGGGCCTATTGGTGCATAGGCAGTCTAGTTGATTAAATTCCGTCCTAACCCAAACATGCCACCTTATCTTTCACTTCTATTAGCCTGAGACAACGTTCCAATTTCCCATCGCTTTGGCAATGACACGGCTTAAGCGAATGAAAAATCAAATGAATGAATAAATAAATAATCTTAGGAATGTCTTTCCAGGATCAGCCTCGGGAGTCTTAAGTCCCGTACATATAACTGTTCTGAAGTTAATGCGAATACTTAACTGCACCACATGGGTTGCTAAAGGGGACTGTTTTATATATCTATTCTCAACTTTTTCCATTTTATTCATTTTTTTCCATAGAAAAAGATTATGGTAAAACCGAAAAGGAGGAGGAAAAGATAAAAAGATACATTCTAACGTTCTCATCTTCCTAAATGACTCGGATTTAAGTTGCTACAGCAAGTAATAATCATGCTTTCTTTTCATCATATTAGAAATAAGATTTCAACATATGCCCTTTAAAACAATATATATTTGAGTATCAAAAAGATTATGGAATAATGATAAGAAATTCAAATTCTTGAGAGATGGCTTGATGGGCCAAGATCAATCTAGGTAATATTTAGGAGCCACCACGTATGTATATCCAAGATTGGCAAAGAATCATACAGAAGGGTCAACTTCTATATGGATTACGTGAAAACAGCTGTGGATATGCGTTATAGAGACCCTGTGCATAGTTGCAGAAATTGATATCTAGCTTGCAGGAACCATAAACGGTCCCCTACTTGAAGACTCAGAAACTTCCAGGATTCACGAGGACATATGTATGTATCCCAAAGCCATGTGAAGGATGATGATGACTTCTTGACAGCCAATGACTTCAGGCCATGAAGATAAATATATGTGTATATATATGTATATACAATCTAAGGTACATATACACGTACATGTGCATTAATTGAAGATGTTATTTTACAGGATAGCGTTGTAGTATCATTACCGTCTGATATACGTATACGCTTAATTATGTTAGCGAAAGATAGACATGTACCTATGGGGCTCGTGGAATGAGTTATTGCACTCAAAAGTGGGGGTGGAGAGGGTGGCAAAGCCTCATGTGCGTTGTCCTACAAGATAAGGGGGAAAAGGGAAAGATCATCAGATAGCACGTATGGCTGGTTTTAGATATTCTTTTCTATATATATTTGGAATTTTGTTAACTTTCGGTTTTGTACGAATACAACGCCTATCTAGGTTTTTGATTCGAATATAATACATTATTCCTTTTCTACATCAACTATTAGTAAAATCGGTAGTATAAGTTCATTATCCCTTTTGTTGCTCATTATTTGAGTTTTTTTTTTCTTTTTGAGTTGAACATTTTATCATGTTCTTCGTTTTTATTGATATGTGTGTTTAATCATACCATTCATGTCTTTTCTTTCAGTACTAGGAAAGGAGTGTGTATTCTTCACAATTTTTTTTAGTAGACATGTAATTCAATACGGTTATCTTAAGTTTTATGGAGCAACTTAAGATCTTAAATTGTCTCTTGAATCCTTGCAAAATGTAGTAATTAGCTTAATTGATAAAAAGTTAAGACTTGCTCGATCCAAATTCTTTTGAAATCACTTCCCCATTATTAAATTTTCTAACTTTTTTATATGATTCAATATATTCACAGGCTGATATTTCAATTACATATATAATTTGAAAGTAGTGTATTTACATATATAATTTGAAAGTAGTGTATTTCTTATATATTACTTAATTAAATTAGTTCTTTAAGAACTGATTTCATCACATAAAAATGAAAAATATTTGTTGGTTGAAAATTTTAATATCTATGTACTAGACAATACTAAAATTAATCTCATTAATCTTAACTCACAAAAAAAGTGATCGCGGTCATATATAATATCTGCTGAGGTTCTTTCCAGTGATGATCAAGTCATCTACATACACTAGCATGTAGACAGCTTCAGTTTCTCCTAAGTCTTTGTAGTATAGGCAGTAGTTGTAAGCACTCCTAGTGAAGTTCATGTCAATGGCTACTTCATGGAACTTCTTGTTCCATTGTCTAGGTGCTTGCTTCAGCGCATATAGGGATTTCTGAAGCAGGCAGACATGATAAAGTTTTTCTTTATCTACAAAACCGACAGGTTGCTTCATATAGATAGTTTCCTCAAGCTTTCCATATAGGAAAGCTGTCTTTACATTCATTTGATGGATCTCCCAATCATATAATGCATCTAGCACTAGGATGAGTTTGATTGTCTTGAACTTGACTACTGGTGAGAAGATTTACTTGTAGCCAACTCCCTCCTTCTGCCTATATCCCTTGTCTACTAGCCTAGCCTTGTATATTCTAGGTTCTACCTCTGTAGCTCCCTCTTTTAGCTTGAACAACCATATGTTTTCAATCAGCTTTGTTTTAGGAGTTTTAGGCACTAGAACCCAGGTCTTGTTCTTCATTAGGGAGGTGTATTCACTCTAGTTGGCCAGCTTCCACTTTTCGGCATCATTTCTACTTATTGCTTCTTCATAGGTTTCAGGTGCCCTATATTCTATAGATTTAGCTACAAGACATGCAAATTTCACCAAGTTTGAGTCAGTATATCTCCTATTAGGAATTCTCTGTCTTGGTTGCCTGTCTCTAATGAGTTGATAGTCTTGTAGATCTCCTTGAGGGTCATCTATAGCTGTGTGTAGGGGTCTCTCCTCACTCTCACCTTCAGTTTCTTCTGTCCCTTGTTCATGATGTGTAGAATCTTGAATAGGTTGTACATCATGAAATTAAATACTACCTCCTTTTTCTATTTCTGAAGGAACATAGAAGGGGACCGAACTACTTGGTGATCCAAGTTGCTCCTAAACTTCCTTTTGGAGGTCTGATCTTGAGGAGTTCCTACGTAGCAAAGGAAACTCATGTGCCTTGAAGATTACATCTCTGCTAATGATGGTTTTAAAACCTCCCTTTTGAAGTAGTAGAATCTTGTAACCTTTTACTCCTTCTAGATAACTTAGGAATACTCCCTTTACTGCTCTAGGTTCCAGTTTTCCTTCCTTCTGATGTGCATAAGCAATACATCTGAAAGTCCTTAGGTGAACCAGGTTAGGTTTCTTTCCATTCCATACTTTTTGTGGAGTTTTGTATTCATTTGCAAAGGTAGGGAGCTTGTTAACTAGATAAGCTGCAGTCTTGATTGCTTCTCCCTATAGAGTTTGTGAACAGCCCAAAGATAGTAGTATACACCTAGTCTTTTCTAGGAGTGTCCTGTTGAGTCTCTTAGCTACACCATTCTGTTGAGGTGTAGCTCTCACTATCTTATGCCTTAAAATTCCTTTCTTACTGCAGTAGTCTTCAAACTCCTTATTGTAGTATTCTAGTCCATTATCTGTCCTTAAGCATCTCAACTTCTTTCCAGTCTGGTTTTCCATAAGTGTATGCCACATTATGAAGATTTCTAATGCTTCATCTTTTCTCTTCATAGGATATACCCAGCATTTCCTAGATTTGTCATCTATGATAGACATAAAGTATAGGTTCCCTCCTGCAGTGGACACTTGAGTTGGCCCCCAGAGATCACTGTGAGCATATTCCATAATTTCTTCAGCCCTCCTTGCTCCTTTCTGAAAACTTGACCTGTAGTGTTTTTCTAGCACACATGATTCACCAAATTCTAACTTCTTTATGTCTTTTTCTGGAATTAGTCCTTGTTTACTGAGATGCAAGAGACTCTTGTTCCTTCCATGTCCTAACTTTGAATGCCATTAAGTAGTTGAATCAGGCTCTCTATTTTCTGTAACTTGGTTCACTTCAATAGTGCCTATAACATATTACAACCCACCTCTTTCAACTCCTCTGATGATGACTTTACCATTCTTTAGGATTTCTCTAAGTCCATCCTTAGATATAATCTGAAATAATTATTTGTCAAGCATATTTTCAGAAATTAGGTTCTTCCTTACTCCAGGCACAAATCTAACATCGAATAGGGTTCTCCTCTTCCCATCAAACATGTCGATGGAGACATTCTCAATACCTTCGACCCTTTGCTGCCCATAATATGCCATCTTTACTTTGGCAGTGACTAGTTCAAATGTTGTGAACCAGCCTCTGTGAGGAGTTACATGCATAGTGCATCCAGAGTCGAAGATCCATGCTCTACTGAGATATTCGCTCTCTTCAGTGACTGCTAGTATCTCATCACCACTGGAGTCCTCTGGTTTCTCTACATTCCCAGCATCTCCACTTTGTGCAGCTTTATCTTTTTTCTTCTTTCTGTAGTCTCTTGCAAAATGTCCCTCTTTATCACAGTAGAAACACTTCTTACCTTTTGTCTTTTTCATCTTTTCATCACCTTCTTTGGTGTGCTTATCCTTGTTATTTCCTTTCTGCCAACTCCCTTTCTTGCTATTCCTTTTCTGTGACTTCTTTTCATGATTATTTTCTATGAACATCACTTCTGCTTCCTTCTTGAATGGTTTAATATCCACTATTTCTTCTATTAGTGAATCTAGTACCCTCGTAACAGTGAGGGATTCTCCACTAGCATGCTTGATCACCTTCTTGAAAGCATTGAATTCAGAAGGTAAAGCTTTTAGAATCACTACAGCTTGATGCTCTTCCGAAATCCTTTCACCTGTAGCTTCTAAATCTTGCACCAACTTTAAAAAATAGTCTAGATTATCATTAAGAGAAACAGAAGTGTTCATCTTATAGTTGGCAAGATTATGCAGAAGAGTCATCTTATTAGGAAGACATCTTTTAGCATATAATTCATCAAGTTTCAGCCACAGTTTCTGTGCAGTATTACAGTTCTGCACTTTCCTTATCACTACTGGTGACAAGTGAAGGATAACTTGTAATATGCAAGTCTTTGCATCTTTAGTCTCTTTATGGGATCGGTTTCTACATCATACTAGTCTTTAATAGCTCCATAACATTCATAAGACTCAAGAAGGGCGTGCATATGAAGTTTCCATATGGTAAAGTCTTCCTTACCAGTGAAGACATCCATTTCTTTTCCTACCATTTTGAATGTAGTTTAAAGAAACACGAGAAGAAATTTACTTACAGAAATTCTTGATGAACCTTGATGCTTTGAGTAGCCAAGAATTGCCCAAAATGTTGAGGATAGGCTCGGATGCCACTTCTGTTGGGAATATCCTTTAGATTTTGCTATCTTGTTTTGCAAGATACTGATGAAGATGAATCTAAATTTTCAGGTTAGTAAAGTTTGCAAGAAAGAAAGAAAAGAACATAGATTTTTTACTTGGTTTGATAGCTTAATGCTATGTACGTCCAAGGATCAAAATCAAGTAGTTGATTTTACTAAAATGTGAAAAGGAAGATACAAGTTACAAAAGGATGAGTATTTTTTAGACAACACTTGCAAGAGTTCTCTTATGAACTCACTAGTACCCTTTTGTAAGTACTCACAGCAACTCTTTAACTCGTTATCTCCAATTAGTAAATCTCACTGATTATTTTGGTAGTAATGAAAAATTTGTGTGTGAATTGTTGTGTTAACTGATGATTGCTTCTGTCCTTTTATAGGCTTCATATCAGTTGTTAGTTCCTTCAGCCTTCATAATAGATGCGAGAATGTCAGTTTATGGAGGTAGTTTTACGTGCCTCTCATGTGAGTCATTTAAAAATCTTCCCTGTACGTTGCGTTTTTTGCTAAGTCTGTTGTACTCCTCATTCTTGCTAGTACTCTACGTTTTAATGTAAAGTCCCTTGTGTCATTTGCTTATACTCTACGTTTTGTCGTGTAATTTGTGTTATTCTTGTAGATTTAACAAATGGACTCCACTGAATTCTCTTATCTATCAATCTAAGAGCTTTCTCGACACCACACTGCACACACCCACAAAAATCCCTAAATCCCAAATGTCAGCCCTAAACCTTGTAACTCAAATATGCTGGTTTACGTCAAATGTTAGTGGAGAACCATGAGTTTCTTCACAGGTTTTGTGGTAGAATTTTAAAGATTTACGTATCAGTTGCAAATCTACTTGTTAGAATCCAACCGTGATCGAATCACGGGCGTAGCAGAAAAACAAAAATTTTACGGATTCCAAGCGAATCCCAATAATTGTATAAACTTGAATAAAACATTAGACGATTTAGGAATCGTACCTTGTTCGCTTTCCTGTGGAAAAATCTTTGGAACTTTTCCAGTCGATCAATCACAAGCTGTTCAAGTGTCCAGCCTCTGATGGTATCCACAAAGCAATTCTCAACTGCTTTGAGAGGAAAAAGACAAAAAGTGTTAGCTTCTTAAAGCTTTTCCTGTTTAAATAGAAAAATCATAAGAGTCTTTTATTAAAATTAAATCTCTTTAATTATAATTAAAATCAAATTCTAATTATAATTAATTT
>JANIIA010000009.1:8410863-8421823 GCA_027478495.1 Erythroxylum alaternifolium | reverse complement strand
TTCACCGGACCCGATCTCTCAACTCTCTAGTTCGAGGCATCAATGAACTATTCAATCGGAACTGGACTGTTGTTCATTGACACATCTATCGAGAGAGCAACAGATGTGCCAACTGGCTTGCCACCTACGCGGGTCATTTTAATGTCGGAGTCACTTATTTTGCCACACCTCCTATAGGGTGCCATATGATCCTTTTAGAGGATTTATCGGGAACTTGTCTTTCCCGACGTACTATGTAATTTTGAATCTTTTCCCTTTAAAAAAAATAATAATGATTAAAGGTAACTTCTAATTTTTTTTCCTTTAAGTTTAATATTAAAATCTAGCTTTATTAAAATCTAACTTTCATTAGTGTGTATAGCATAAAATGAAGACTACCTTACTGTTAAAGCAGTCCATATCTATATCATTTGTCATGCTTGAATCAGAAACCAATTCCAAACTCAGCATCATTGACTCCTAATTTAAGCGCATGTATTAATCCGTCCACCTTTGTTGTCACTAATTACGTGTATTAATGTTACTGGGTGAGAGATATACACCTATAGCTAATTTGTTAGTGTTATTGGGTGAGAGATATACACCTATAGCTGATTTGTGAGAGTGTGAGTGAGTGCCTATGGTGGATGCATATTTTGCCGTTGGATTTTGTTTTGATATTGGGTGTTGAATGAACACACGGCTGGAAGGATTCTTGCTCATGCATATACGTGTGTGTGAAAAGAAAATTAGCTAAAGTGATTTTTGGGATTCCTTACTTTGATGAGACTCGCGGCTAAGTTTATGATTGTAGTTTGTGTTGACATATGCGTGTGTGGCTCTTAAAGGCAAGTGGGTTTTTGCGTATGTGTGTGTGGGTCTTCAAGGCAAGTGAATCTGCAGATTTTTGCATTGAAAGAGCAATATGCGTGTTTTGAATTTCTGAAAAATAGCTGAAGGTGTGCGTGACATCTATTTAATTTGTTGGAGGCTGAATTGAGGAAGATTCGTGGAGTGGTTATTGGATGAACTGCTTTCCTATTGTTGTTGCGATGACTTCTAGATTTATTTCAATAGAGCTTAACTTTTCATAAAGTTGTTCTTTTTTTTATTTCAAGTGTATTATTTTGTTCTTAGTTAATTGATGACTTGAATTGTTTATTTCTTATCTTTATTATCAAATACTGTTGAGAAAATCCTCTGTTGAGGTTAGTACGAGGTAGTTGTACTATTGGGTGTGAAAATCTTTCACGGGAAGTAAAGTTGAGTGATAGTGTCAAGGGTTGAGTGGTGTCGGTTTAGTAAAGCCTTGAGTAATTCTATTGTACTTCAGTGAAAGTAATTAAGCTGAGTGAGGGCCCCACAACGTAGGTAAGGAGTGCCGAACTGTGTTAACAAATTTCGGTGTTGATTTATTTTGTTGAGTTTAATTTTTTTAAATTTTTGTTTGTGCTAGAAACCACGATGACAAAATTGGAAAGTTTGCGAAATGACTACCACTTACGATTTTTCATCAAATACTAATAAATAAGGTAATAAATTTCTTATATTTCACTATATTTCGTATTCTTAAATATAAAGACTATATGTATTTCTTATTATTCAATAACTACTTATTATTTTATCGTATTAGCTAATGTACTCATTTTAATAGTGATTAGTTTTTCTTATGTATTAGTTTGTTAGACTTAATGCTACCGTTGATTAACTATTTATATCTTATCGACCTACTAGACTTAGTAATGGTGCTGATTAAATTTTTTTCTCATTTCAGCTTCCTAGATTCAATTCAAGTACTAAGAAATTTTTATTGTCTCATTGGTTTGTTGGACTTAATGCTAATGTTGGATATTAATTATGAAGTCATATTTTAAAAAAATATACAAAATAATTTAAAAATAAAAAGTATAAATAATAAATGAAATTAATGAACATTATTACATAATTACAGATTTTTATAATATATTAATAATCTTACACGAATAATATTATATAATAAAATTAATAAAAGAATTAATTATTATCATTTTAAAATGGTTAATGTATTAATAATTATTACTATTATTAACAAAAATAAAGTTATATTACCTATAAGCTATTTATTTATATTTTTTGATATAGTTTATTAAAAGTAAAATTAAATCACGTTAATTAGTAATATTTACAAAAATATGAATTATAAATAAAAAATTCATTTTATTTATCAGTATTATTACATAATAATAAAATTCTAATAAAGCACTTAATTTAGTGTCATATTGAGCTAATAAACATATTACTAAAATTAATAAGTTTAAAATTTTAATAAAATGAAGTAATATAAAGTATTATTATTTTAAGATATAAGTAATCATATGTCATCGTCGCCAACAACACCTAATTAAATTATTTAATAACGCGAAGTTTGAGAAGGTATAATAATACGCAATTTTACCTCTGCTTAAATAGTGAGGTTGTTTTTGTAAATAATGATACGTAAATGTGATAAATAAAAAATTATTCTTTTTGACTTATACAGCGTGCTAATTCTTAATTACCACATTTGACTGGGCTGTCCACATAGAGTATCACGTATCCTCAAAATGCCGAGTCAATTGACGTTAACGACGAACTTAATGGACGGATTGATATTGGACTTGTAACAAAGCATAAAGACTTCTCACGAGAGGTCTGTTTCTTTTATACTAAAAAGAATGACGTAAGAAGATCTTAGGGTGTGTTTGGTTCAGCTTTTGGCAAATAAAAAAGTACTTTTTTTTACCGCAAAAGTTATTTTAAAGAAAATCCTTATATGAGAAATACTTCAAACTTACGTGTTGTTTGCTTACCCATTTACATAATACCTATTGTCTTTATATAATAAATGATAAATAACTAAAATATTATATTCTTTATACACAGTAAATGACTATTAATGGTATTAGAATTTCATTACATAGAATCAAGACTTCATGTTTTAAACTATAAAGATATAAAACATTATATCCATATGTAGCTCCTAAAAGCATCATACGACAATTGTTATAGCAAAGTAGACTTTTATGATATTTAATGTTATTTATCACACCTATGTAACTTTAAATTGAGATCTAGAAATAACTTTACCTTGATTTGCTTGACGTTCCTTTGTTTTAGTAGGTTTTGAAATGTCCTAAATTTGTCTTTGTTCATGCATCAACTAAAACCTACGTACAAATATAGACTATCTTAGTAAGTCATGGTTTTAACATTGCTTAGGAATAATAATAGTGTATGCATAGTAACATAACGTATGTATCCATTGGCACAAACTTCAACTATATTTAATGTTGATATCATATAATCATATGACAATTATGTGTGATATTATAAAAATGTTCTAATGATTATAATGAATTGATATGGAAGTGTCAGGCTTTTTTAGGTGAGAATTTCAAATTACAGACTTCTTTTGAAGTGTCACGCCAATATTCTTCAAAACAAAATTTTTATTTATTATTTCACATCATGACTCACTTTTTTATAAAGCTCTATATCATTTTTTATTTTAGCTAAATGTTTTTTAAATTTGATGATTCTCCGTTCTTTCAAATGTTTATTGTAATATAAACAAATGATATGATTTTTTATTATATAAACTAATCTAGCATGAGTCCAGGTTGAATTATCAAAATAGTTGAACTTCTCTTCATTTATCTGTAAAAATAAATGAAGATATTAATGACTTCGTTATTAAAAAATGTGTATTGCTCAACTTAAAACAAAAACAAAAGCACATCTAACAGGGAAAAAATAAACGAATTAATATCACCAAGAAAGCTAATTCTCTTAACATAAGCTCGAGTTATTGGTCCAATTGGCATATACAAAGGGTCTTATTGCCTTATCTTGGCCTTGTTCGTATCAACATGTTAGATTATAGAAACATTGACACAATTTGAACTTTAAAAATATACATACATCCTGTAGTAGTATAAGAATCATTACTACCAACTATTGGTGACATGAATAATGTGGAATAAGTGTATATAATAACAAAAAGAAACATAAGAACAAGTTTTCAACAATGATATGATATAGAAATTCAAGTGAACTTACATTAACTTATATAAATGATTATTCACTTTCCCAACTATAACTCATTTTATGTGATTACATAATTCAACTATTAATCTTAAATTTATAACCATACATTCACACCTACAACTTAATTTTAGCCTAATTCAACTATAGACTCACAATTATATCTCATTTAATGCAATTATATAATTCAACTATAAAATTACAACTATAATATATTTTGTGTCATTACATAATTCAACCATAAACTTACAAGTATAAACTTATTATGTATGATTAAGTAATTCAAACATAATCACAACTTTATAGCCTTTTATCAATGTTATAATTTTAATTTTCACTAATATCATTTTTCTAGTTTTTCTCTACAAATCATAAAGAATAAACACATATGCATATATAAATTATCCTTAAACTTTAAATTTTATATTATAAATGAATACTTTTAATTTAATGTTATATTAATTGATTTAGAAAACTAGTTAAATAAAAAAGTTTAGATATAATGAAATAAAAAATTGCACTAGTTTATATAATTTACATATGATTCCTAAGAAAATAATCACGAAATTAGAATTTAATTATTGATTTATCTCTAAATTCTATAACTAAATAATTTTACATGTTAAAGTAGGAAAATAGTTAATGAATAATAATTAATTAACTCACTCTACACTTTTATAAACTTCTACTTGATAAAAAATCACAAATTTAACAAGCCACAAATTTGTCAAGTCACCCATACTACATCGATTACAAGCATCTCTAATCTCTACGTAGAAACCAGAAAGCCACATCTTTTAACAAGCATTTAAAAAAAGATGTTTTTCTTCATCTTTGAATATCACCATCATCAACCTCGACTTTGAGACGGTTCACAAGAAACAAAGCAGAAGAGCCGAAGACGATGAAGCAGGTGATAGGAAAAGAAGCAGTGGCGAACAAAGAGCCAGTGACAGAAGCAACGATGGACGAAGATGCAATGATGACGGCACAGAGCAATGACGACAACGGAGAAGATACCTAGCACCAGCAGAGAAGCAACTGTAAACTATATGATACTCTTTGTATAAAATGATTGATGATTTCTTATTGATTGAGTAATGTATATATATACAATGAATGATTACAATCTAACCACTGAATACAATATGTTAGAATCTAATGGCCTCAATGTTGACAGCCTGTAATGTTGTCAGTAGCAGCTTCTGGGAAAGTGGTTATAGTAGGAGCTAATAAACTACTGTACAGGTGTAGGTTTAGCTTTGTGAGCTGCAAATGAGAGTTGAGCTATCCTCAAATGAATGGGCTTGGAATCATTGTTGGGTTTGTCAACATTACAGACTAGACTCTGTTCAGTTCTTTGGTCCAACACTCTAACATTCCCTGTCAAGCGATAATGGGGATGAACATCGACGTTGAGCTTGGAGATGAGCGCCGACGATCGAATCGCCATGAGAGGCTTTGTGAGTAAGTCTGCTAATTGATTTTCTGTGTTGACATATCTCACGTCTAATTCTTCTTTTTCGATTTTGTCTTGTATGAAATGAACATTGACTTCGATATGTTTCGTTTAAGCATGAAACACTGGATTTAGAGTAAGAGACCTAGCTCCATTATTGTCACACCAGATAATTGGTGTTTGTTTTAGATTAAAGCCCAGCTCCTTAAGTAGAGAGTGGAGCCATAGTACCTCTGTCGAGATTTGAGCAAGTGCCTTGTACTTAGCTTTAGTGCTTGAGCGAGAGACAGTGGTTTGCTTCTTTGAAGTCCAGAATATCAGATTACCCCTTAGGAAGACACAACCGCCAGTAGTGGACTTCCTATCGTCTGGATTTCCCACCCAATCAGAGTCACTGTATGCTTCGGGAGAGAAAGGGTTATGGGATGGGCGAAATAAGAGAGCAAACCCCAATGCTCCTTTGAGATACCTTAAGACACGCTTGCAAGCAACCTAGTGAGAATCGAGAGGGTTGGAGAGAAATTGGCTCAATCTATTTACTGTATAAGTGATATCTGGTCTGGTGTGACATAGATATTGTAACGCTCTAATAATGCTTCTGTACAGAGTTGGATGCGCAAACGAGGAACCCTCAAGAGTTGACAGCTTGGAACCAAGGGCCATTGGAGTAAAGCATGGTGTGCAATTGGACATGTTTGTACGAGCAAGAAGATCCACTGTGTACTGCCTTTGCAACAAGTACAAACCATTTTGATTTCTGTTAGCTTCGAAACAAAGAAAGCGATTTATACTTCTTAGTGTTTTGAGAGCAAATTTACTGTTGAGCTGCTTGATGATTGATTGAATATCTGAAGTTGAATTCCCTGTGATTAAGATGTCGTCAACGTAGATTAGTATCAGTAACAAGGAGCCATGAAGTTTCCTGTAGAATAGGGAAGTATCTGATTTTGAGTTTTGAAATACCCAATGTAGAAGAGTAGATTTCAGGGTGGTATACCAAGCTCGTGGAGCTTGTTTCAAGCCATAGAGTGCCTTATCTAACCTGCAGACATGTTCAAGAAATTGTTGATCCACAAATCCTTGTGGTTGATGTATATAGATTTTCTCATTTAGATGTCCATTAAGAAATGCGTGGTTGACATCTACTTGCTGTATGTCCCAATTTTGTGAAACAGCTAGAGATAGGACCACTTTAATAGTTGAAGATTTTATCACAGGGCTAAAAGTCTCTGTAAAATCAATACCTGGAGTTTAATTAAATCCTTTAGCCACAAATCGGGCCTTGTATTTGTCTATTGCACCGTTAGAATTGTACTTCATTCGAAACACCCATTTAGTGCCCAAAATCTTCGTAGATGACTGAAAGGGAACCAGAGACCATGTTTTATTGCGTTGGAGAGTTGAATTTCTGAATTCATGGCCTCTTTCCATATAGGATCTTTGAGAGCAATAGCAATTGATTTTAGTTCAGATGTTGTGTTTGATGTGAGAGATGATTGATAGACCTTTGGTTTATAAATGCCACTTTTGGCTTTTGTCTGCATAGGATGCAAGTTTCGGATACATAGTGGAGCAGGAGGGTTAGGAGAACCAAATAAAGGTGAAGAACGAATAGGATTATAGTTGTTTACCTGAGATGTTGTATCTGAAAAGAAGATTGCAGGATAGATTCTATTCTATGAGACTGCCCAATAATTGTCTGTAGAGTATCAGTTAATGTGGAAATAGGAAGGCTAGGATGGATTGTGTGTGTATTGTGTTGTTTGTGGAATAAGGATGAGTAGGGAAACTCAGACTCATTGAATGTGATGTGTCTGGAGATGTATATATGGCCAAATTGATGCAAACATTTATAGCCTTTATGATAAGGACTATATCCAAGGAACACACATTTGCTGGTGTGAAAACCTAGCTTGTGTTTATTGTAAAATCGTAAGAAGGGAAAGCATGTGCATCCAAATACCCTTAGGTGATCATACTTAGGTTGATTATGAAATAAATTTTGAAATGGTGATAGGTTTTGTAGAACTGGAGTGGGTAGATTATTGATCAGGTATGTTGCTGCTTGCAAAGCCTCAAACTAGAAGGTTAGAGGTAATTTAACATGAGACAATAATGTAAGACCAGTATCAGTTATATGACGATGCTTTCTTTCAGAAATTCCATTTTGTTGATGGGTATATGGACAACTAAATCTGGTGTTAATACCTTGTTAAGTAAGAAATGATAATAGCACTGTGAATTCCCCTCCCATGTCACTGTGTAGTGATTTGATTTTGTGGTTGAGCTGTAGTTCAACAAGAGACTTAAACTGTTTAAAAATGCTCATAGTTTCTGATTTGTGTTTCATAGGATAGATCTATATGAACCGAGACAAGGCATCAACAAATACCAGATAGTATCTATGACCATTCATTTAAGGGTAGGGACTTGGACCCCAAACATTAGTGTAGATAATTTCCAAAAGAGCAGTGACAGATATTTGGTGTTTTGGAAATGGTAATTTATGGTGTTTTCCATCTTGACAAGAGTCACAGAAACTGATGGATTTAGGACTGAATTTGAGTTTCATTGATTGCAAAGTGTGTTGTAATACAGTAGTATTAGGATGCCCTAAACGAGCATGCCACATATTCACATTTGATTCAAAAAGAAAAGCAGCATATTGATTTGAGACTGAGTGGGATAGATTGTTGATAGAAGGTTGTGCTGTGGTAGATTTTGAACTAAGATTGTACAGGCCATTCCTGAGAAGTCCCTTGAGCAGAATCCTCCATGTAAGCTTGTCCTTAAAAACACAACAAGAATCATCAAATTCAACAATAATCCTATTATATTTGGTAATTTGAGAGATGCTGATTAAATTCTTGGTTATTTGAGGAACATGTAAAATGTTATGCAGTTTAATAGGTGTAATGGAAGTTGATGGTAAAAGAGAAGAACCAATGTTAGAGATAGATAATTTGTTACCATTACCAACAGCAAGTTGCTCTTTACCGTTGTATGGCTCGTGAATGCTTAGATTAGATAAATTTGTAGTGACATGATTAGTTGCCCCGCTATCCACAAACCAGTTAAGGTCAGGAGAGGAATTTTGTGAAGTAGCAACTGAATAATGAACCAGATCTGCATGTTGAGAAGTATTGTTTATTTGCTGTGAAGGTTGATTAGATCGATTTCCTTGCCAGTGAATGTCAAAACGCTTGTAGCATTTTAACTCCTCATGCCCTGGTTTCTGGCATAATTGATAGTGCAGCTTGTTTCTACCCCCTCATCCTCTGTTTCCTCGGCCTTTATAGGATCCTTGACCAAAATTTGAAGTGCGATTAGATTAATGAGAGTATGTTGCTAAGTTAGCAGATGCAGAAGACACAACAATATAAGAGAGAGTGTGTTGTTGTTCAAGCCTAGTCTCGTGCATCATTAAGGTGTAAAGAACATCTTGAAGAGAAGAAACACCCATAGATCTAGTGAGAAGTACAACCACAGAGTCATATTCACTGCCTAAACCACTGACAACACTAAGAATCAATTCTTGGTCTGTCACAGCATGACCAGCAACCTTGAGGGAGTCGCCAATAGACTTCACCTGCTGTATATAATCAGAAATGGTTGAAGCTCCTTTTTAAAGAGATGATAATTTTTACTTGAGCTGCAAGACTTTAACGAGTGAAATCTACGCATATAGGCTAACAAATATTTGCCAAAGCTCCTTAAAAGAGCTAGCATGATTAACTTGTTCACTAACAATGTCACCAATGGTGGTAAGAAGCCAGCAAAGAAGGAGCTGATATACTCAAACACAAGCTTTATAAGCAAGATTAGGAGTAGAAATGGGATCAACTGTATTTTCTGTAGAAGAAATAATAAATGGAGGTAGAAAAGCATGCTTTGGTGAGATATAAGCTTCTAGATCCAGTGCGCACACAGCTGCAAGGATTTGAGGACGCCAGTTGAGATAATTATTCTGATCGAGTTTCAGGGGAAGGTTAAAGTTTAGTGTCTTGGCTAGGGTAGAGAATTCGATGGAGGAAGAATTAAGGACAGTGCTAGAACCAGCATTAATAGAAGAAAAGGAAGACCCAGTAGCCATGATGATGACGATTAGATGACGATGAGTCGGTTAAGCTCTGATACCATGTAAACAGTATGATACTCTTTGTATAAAATGTTTGATGATTTTCCTATTGATTGAGTAATGTATATATACACAATGAATGATTACAATCTAACCATTGAATACAATCCGTTAGAATCTAATGGCCTCAATGTTGACAGCTGGTAATGTTGTCAGTAGCGGCAGCTGGGAAAGCGGTTATAGTAGGAGCTAATTAACTACTGTACAGGTGTAGGTTTAGCTTTGTGAGTTGTAAATGAGAGTTGCGCTATCCTCAAACGAATGGGCTTCGAATCATTGTTGGGTTTGCCAACATTGCAGACTGGACTCTGTTCAATTCTTTGGTCCAACACTCTAACAGTAACAATAGTAAAGCAGTAGGATGGACAGTGGAGCAAAAGCAGACGATGACAAGAGATGAGAGAGCCGGGACACAAAAGGAGAGGTAATGAGGTTTAGTTTGAGTTTGGTTGTGTCTGTGTAAGAGAGTTGGCAGCCAGATGCTTCCTCCTTAAATTAGGGTTTTTTTTAATTTTAATCCTCCAATTTTTTCAAATTAGGAATGAGAATAAGACGCAAATTTAGGAAATTAGACTAGATTCTTTTTTTTTTTCGAATTTCAAATTGAGCTTGAGCCTTGAGTTTAGGTTGTTCGGTCTGACCCGAACTAAACTCTAATATATTAATATCGATCTTATTTTTAAATTTTAAATTAAAAAATAAATTAATTTGAGTGACTCATTATAGACATTGAGATCTCTCCGAATTATTTATTTAAATCTCTTCCATATATTTATCTGTTTAAATTTCATCTATATATTTATAAAAATTTATATAAATATATAGGTAAAATTTAATGAAACATGATTGAAAAAATATAATCGAAACAAAAAAATCTAGTTTCGTTGAAATTGAGATAGAGTTTAGGCCTGAAACTGAACAGATCCTATGGCACCTATTCAACCGTCCACGTCAATTGAAGTTAACGGAATCTTAACGAGGATTAAAAATTCTAACTAAGATTGAACATCATGTAATTTTTGTTTCTTTATTACAATACAGTTTTTGCCTTCGGTTTGGCGGTTATGCGTTAGTTGCTTGTACGTTCCCACGCTTTCTGAGTCCCGAAATCTTTGGTTTGCTTTGCTGCCATGGCTCCTTCTGCTACTGCCGACATAACCGAGAGGATAGACGTGTTTTGGCACGAGGGTATGCTTAATCATGACGCTGGTAAAGGAGTGTTCGACACAGGAGTAGACCCAGGTTTCTTAGAGGTGTTAGAACAGCACCCAGAGAACGCGGAGAGAGTTAGGAACATGGTCTCTATTCTGAAAAGAGGACCC
>JANIIA010000009.1:8351219-8410763 GCA_027478495.1 Erythroxylum alaternifolium | reverse complement strand
CCATTTCTCCCTACATCTCTTGGCATCTTGGTAGGCCTGCCCAAGTCCCTGAGTTGCTATCTTTCCACACCCAAGGTATATCATTTTAATCTTCTCCTCTTTTCTTTGTCACCCTTCTCTGTGTTCAACATAAATTCGTTCGTTACTGGTTATCGAGTTACAGAAGAGGAGGTATCGCACATTTAGAAATAAGCATGGGAATATAAAGGGTATATGAAAAAAAGTCTTTTGGTTTATAATTAAAACTTCAAAAGATCATTCTTTTGCTGGAGTCAGTTTTTGATTTTCCTGGAAATTTTGTTTGATAAGCGTGACCCAGTTTCTTTCTTTGTTTATTTTCTAGAACTTTGAATTGATAAGAATCTGTGGAAAGTTGGTATCATGCTTAGATTCTAGCAACTGTAGTTGGGTTTTCTTTTCCAAGAACATAATTTTGAATGTAATAATTTCATTTGAGAATATTGGATTCGAACCTTTCACATCTTACTTGCAGAGTATATAAATGAACTGGCTGAAGCTGATAGAGTAGGTGGGAAGAAAATTTGTGATGGAACTTTCTTGAATCCTGGTTCATGGGATGCTGCACTTCTAGCTGCTGGTACTACGTTATCAGCAATGAAGCACATTCTTGATGGACATGGCAAAGTCGCTTATGCTTTGGTTAGGCCTCCCGGTCACCATGCTCAACCTACACAAGCAGATGGTTATTGCTTCCTCAACAATGCTGGTCTTGCTGTTCAACTTGCCTTGGATTCAGGCTGTAGAAAGGTGGTGGTTATTGACATTGATGTTCATTATGGAAACGGAACAGCAGAGGGGTTCTATCGAACTGATAAAGTCCTCACAATTTCTCTTCATATGAATCATGGTTCTTGGGGTCCATCTCATCCGCAGAATGGATCTGTTGATGAGCTAGGCGAAGGAGATGGTTTTGGCTATAATTTAAACATTCCGCTTCCCAATGGGACAGGTGACGATGGATATGAGTGTGCCATGAATGAACTAGTTGTTCCTGCTGTCAACAAGTTTCTTCCTGACATGATAGTGTTGGTGGTTGGCCTGGATTCTAGTTCAGTAAGTTCTTTGACCTTGATGAGAGATCTTTCTAATTACAGACTATTTTGTGAGGCAAAGGGATCCATTATCATGTGAATATTTATTTGACTTTCTACATTTAGATGTTTAAATAAACATTTCTACATAGTTTTCCTATCAGAAGGGCAAACTAATGGATAATTTCTGAAAAGAAACTCTAGTACAAAATAATAGCAATTGTAAGGTTGAATAGCTTTATAGGGTGTAGAAAGCAACTAAATTGCATAATCGACATTGCAGTTGATGGCTAGCAACTAAAAACTAAAGGTTCAACATGCAAATACGCAAGACACAGCGTGCATTCTTTTAAATTATATTCTCCAATTCAATTGCTAAAATTTGATTGCTTTCTAAAGTCGCTAAACTAATGCATTAAGTCTCAAACTTCAATGTTTAGTGATTAATATTTCAAGTATTCTAGTATTACTTTTTAGATGAAAATTTTGCGGAATGGGTGTATTTGATTCCTTAATTTAGAAGATATACTTTGTCCTTTATATTCTTTCTTTCTCATAGGTTTTTATAATGCATGCAATTTGCGAATGAAACTGGATTTGCTAATCCTAACTTCCTTGACTATAATGTGTTGAGAATTAAGTAAGTAATAAAAGAAAAGCAATTATCAAGCAACACCTGTGTTTACGCATGTGGATTTCTGTGCAACTAGAATTAACATTCTTTCTGTTTTAGCTTGACCCAAATGGAAGGCTCTGTTTGACAAGGGATGGTTATCGAAATATTGGGCACATTGCTCGCGGCCTGGCCAATGTACACAGTATTGGACGTCTTCTTATTGTCCAAGAAGGTGGATATCAGATTACATACTCAGCCTTATGTCTTCATGCAGTACTTGAAGGTGTGCTGAGCCTTCCAGAGCCTCTATTACTTGAGGATGTTGTGTCTTATCCAGAGGACAAGGCTTTAGCAGTGAAAGTTGTTGAATCCATCAAAAAGTACCATAGAGAAAATGTTCCTTTTCTAAAGGATGCTTGATACGGAGGTAACATTTCTGAACTTCATATTGACTAAATGATTTGTTTCTTATTGAACCTTTATCATTATGCCACATATTAGCTTAAGTAACTTGAATTTTATATAAAGTTCTATTTCCAAACCATTTTTCAAGTGTATGTTGCGATGTGTCATTTTCATCCTCACATTTGAGAATAGCAGTCTTTATTATGTTATTCGAACATGTGTGCATAGGTAGACGTAGATAAATGGACGGATAACTGTTTTTGTTTGTAACTTGTGTGATCAGTGTCTTTGCTGGAAGATAAGCTCAGATATTAATAAAAAGCTAGTGCAAAGGTTTTTCTGCTCCAAGTTTGTAACACCCACATACCCCCTAGAAGGATATACAGATGTCACACAAAACATACCTAAAGCATACCAAAATATTCCAACATTTGAAAGAAAATAAAGCAACATACTTCATCTTACATAAATTGTGTTATGTACAGAACATAATATACACATTGTCCTTATCACATACATGCCATAAATTCAAAAGTCAACCTGTATTATAGTTATTACAAACCATTTACACAAAATACAAAATGTTTCATATTATAAAATACAACTCAAATAAAACATCTTCCAAGCATATCAAGTCCTTCATTAGCCACTGCGATTGTCCCAACCTTAAGTCTTCTTGTCAGAACCTACACGGAGGCAAATTCACCATGCTAATCATATAGCTTAGTGGGGAATAACTAGACAAGATATAAATGGCAACTGTTTCTAAAAGTCGTCTAACATTCTCATGCTCAGAATCAAATCATATCATAAGCAGTTTAGTTATTCATATTCAAGAGCAACCTAAACATTACGTGTCTCAGAACAGTTTATGGTTCATCAATACAGAACAAAACATATAAATATCATAACAGAATGTCATTGCTTCGGAACAGAATATACAATTCTCAAAACAGAACATAATTGTGTCAGAACAGATCAGAACTTGTATTAAATCAGAATTCATCTTGAATCAGATTAGAATGTATCTTATTTCAGATCAAAACTTGTTTATAACATAATCGAACATGTATCAGAATACAAACCAGGTTAGTCTGCTAATCCTTTTTACAGAAGTGGGTAACGGGACCAGAATAGAAGATACCTTTGATTGGTATCACAGAACAGGAGAGACTTATGTCTCAGACACCGAAATGTCGACACCGAAGTGTCAAAGGAGCAGCTGTAGACCTGTCTAGACATACCTATTTACCCACGACTAGGACTTAACAGTTTTAAAATAATCCATTTCAGATTTCAGAATCACAAGCAAGTAATGTAGTATAGAACATATGTCTTTATTACGTTTTTCTCAAATTGAACATATTCACTCTCTTTTGATCAAACTTAATATGCCTTACAAACTTAAGCATTTGCATCAATATATCAATGAAACATTAAGTCATTCATATTACATAACATTATAGAAATTCCCAATTCACAAACATCCATATCCAATTCACATCACATCAAACTTTTGGAATACATTTGTATTCTTAATAACACATTCATCTTGAACATACCATACATGTTAACATTAGACACATTATTAAATAATCACACATTCTTTAAGTTATTACCTCAATTAACAATCCATAACTAAATTAACTTTTACTCAATTAATCTAACATCATCTAGGTTCATTTTCAACCCCAATTAAGTTCAATTAAATCATTATTAAGTACCTTAACCTTATATAGTTCGACAATTTTCTAAAAACAACATTTTCTTCTTCCTAAGTATTGCCCACAATCGTGGGAATGAACCATATAAAGTGAACCGAAGGTTCACTCACCCACGGCCTTCATTTTGCTTCCAAATTTTACTCCTTCATACTTCATCCAATACACCTTCACCAAAGACCATCATTTTCACTTCAATTCTACATTATCCATGCTTCAATCCCTTGTCAAACTCATGTCCAAACCCAATTCAAAGTGCATTCATTAGATAACTGACAACTCATTATCTTACATACATCAAAACCAAACAAGAATTATTTTTCTAGCACTCAATTATCAACATCATAACACATATTTCATGCCAATTTAATTATCATAAAATTTGTATTAATACATGCTATCAAGTTTAGAATTCCCTTACCTAATTTACATGCTATCAAGTTTAGAATTCCCTGGCCTAATTAACTTCAAATTAAACTCCAAAGTATCAGCTAATCAACACAACCTCAGGATGAAAACAATGTGATTTTCGGACAACAATGTAGACCATTTTGAACTGGTTTTTTTGGCTGTTTTGTATAGAGTTAAAGTATGATTTTTATGCTACAAGTTGGCTAGGATTAAGACTACAACGCAGAGAGAAAAGAAGAGCAAATTTGGTGGAGAAGAGAATGAAGGAAGCAGAAACTTGGCTACTGGAATTGCCCTATCAACAAGCTAGGTGTCATCAAATTACAAAGCCAAATGTCTTGAAGGCATGTAATGCCATTTGCCTAATTAAGATGCTGCCACTAATCCACACATTTAGTTGCTATTTGTCATTTAAACAATTAGTCCACACATCACTCCAAGGTTGGTCTACTTGTCACATAATAATTGATCCATTTGTCACACATTTATCTACGCCTAAAGTCACTCAAAGTATAGACTTAGTCATACTAATTTTCATGTCCTAACTTATCTTACCACTAGACATTTTTTCCTAATCCAAATGTCCATTTTAACTCCTCAATTCTCTAATGGTATTAATTACTTCCAACTCACTAAGTATGATCTATTAAACTAAAATTCAAAACATATGCAATTTACAATCATATCACAATTTTAACTCCTATCACGTATACTTTCATGAATATGTAATATTTCAACTAGGGTATAATTTAGGGCCTTACAAATTTTGCTTGTTTGTTATTGTTAATGAAAAGAAAAGTGGAGCACTTTTAGCAACTTAATTTGATGCAGTCCAGTCGCAGATTGATTTTCATGGACTGGCTTCAAGATTTGAGCAGTTTAGGCAGTTGACTTCTACAGCTTGACACTTCTCTAAAGAAATTCTATTTTAATGACAAGCTCTTTTAAAGGGGTTTATGATAGAAGATCACATTTAAATAGAATCAACATTCTTGTCCGGAGAGTTTGAAAGAAAAACATTGTCGATGACTTGAAATGTTGTTGCCAGTTAGTTTAAAATTGGGAAAAACTTAAACGCTCAAGCAAAGACTGATGGAAGTCGTGATGTACGAGAAGGCCTCTATTAATTTCAAACCCCAGGATGATAAAATGTACTAGCCTACAAAGTTTACTTGCATCATAATATTTTCAGACAAATTTGAGCTTTAGGACTCAATCTGAGTTTTCCCTATTTTATCCTTTTTTATGTTGCTCTTATTTTTAGATTTGAAAACAAACTCTCTATCAGTTAAGGATAAGACTGCGTATTTCTGAATTTCTTCAGACCCTACCTCTCAGTTAAACTTTCAATTGAAATGTTGTCTTTAAAAAAATTGGGCCCTATCCTTATTGGACGATTCCTCAATGTTGAGAAATAGACCTCCTTGGATAAGATGATAATTAATTGGATTGCTTTAACTTAGTCACTATCTCTCTTCTTCAAGATGCTGCATCTTCTGCATGGCAACATTTAAATTCTGCATGATTACATGTCTGGGCACTGATCATGTTCCCATGTTACGAACATTGTTAGATATTTGATTTCTGTCAGACAAAAACACCATTTGATCTCAGCCTTGATTAGAACTCTAGTACATCCTTTCTCAAACTTTAATGCCTGAACAAATTTTGGCGTCTGCATTGGCTTGTGCTTCCATGAGTTTCAGATATTCACTATGTACCGCTAACTCAGTAGAGGTACTGATCAGGCTAACGGTAGTTGCAAAATTTAAGCTTGCTGTTGATTAGAGACCCGGATAGTCAAATTGCTGCAATCTTCTACTTCTGCCTAGCGTATGCTAAATGGAATAGCACCACATTGCAATGTTAACACTCTTTCTTTGAAAACTTTAGACTTTGGTTTAACTACCACTTCTTAAAATCTTGACATTTCCATACCATTTTTGTTAGGTTCTATTGTTGATATGCTACATCATATGCATCTCTTCCCCCAGTGTATGGCCATCTCTGCCCATAATGTTTGATTTGTAATTGTGGTTTTAGTCTCAATGCAGCAGGAGTACTGAATTCGAGTATAATGCTGAAGAGGAACGTCTTGCAGATGTTTAGGATTAGGAAAGATGGATATCTAATATCTGGAGAGATCATCACCAACTCTTCTGCAGATGAAAAGGCAATTGGGGGTAGAAGTTGTGGTATCGTAGGCCAGTAAGGTGCTTCAGTATATGCTGATATGCTTGGGAAGCTTTTCAATGCACTTACAAATTTGATACCTATGGTACTAAAATCAGCCTCATGTATTGAATTCGAAGTTATCACTTTCGTCTTTATTACCACTGCCTTTCACGTAATATCTGGTGCAACAACTCTATTTTTCTTTTCGAAAATAGCCTTTTTATTAGTTAATGCTAAGGTTGTATTTTACTTGACCTTTTTGGACCTCGTGTGTCATGTTATTGTATTTTTAAAGTTTTATAGTTCTTTAGAAGATTGATAGAAAGTACTGAGTTGCCAAATATCAAGTTCTTTATATAATATTTTTTATATAATATGATACGCTCTCGAGACGATGGTTAATGGTTCAACGTTCGTGCTCGCGATGATGGTTAATGATTTCTTCTCAGCATATTAAATATTCTTCTATGCACGATGCTAATAATATTGTTACTTGTTTGTAAATATGGAAGCAATCCAGTAACCTTTCCAGTTCAACCTCGAACATTTGGTCTGATTCAAGCATGAAATATGCAAACATAATTTACCGAGACGCAAGAACATTTCTGGTCTTGGACTAATTTCCATTACCGTATGACATTGCATTATTTTCTTGGTTTTTTTTTATCTTGTTTCAAATTTTATTTTCATAATGACATTTTCGTTAAGATCAAAAGAATTACTCATGGACCTGTTTGAACTCATTACCTTCCAAAACCATCCCAATCACATATGTCCTGCTGTTACTATCATGTAATACGAGGAATACAACGCATCTAGCTTCAAGTCGGATGAATGAAAACTGATACTCATACAAGACAAGGAAGGCGCAAAAGAAAAACAAAGCTTCCTGGTGAAAAACTATAAACCCCTTCATTCCATACCCCGTATCCCTATACAGTTATGCAACGACAAAGCTCCACTATTATGCAACCCCTTGTGCTTCTGCCACACTTGAGTCACTATACTTCCCAACAGTATGTACTACAATCATGAAACAGTCTACCTCTGAAGGAACAGAACCTTGGGAGTTCAAGTTTGTCACTTCTATCTAATTGATTCCCTGAGGCTAAACATCATCTATCTTTGGGAGATAATGAGAGGTTAATGAAAATTAGAACTACCTGACACTGGAATCCATGTCAGTCATGGCAAGCCGAAGAAGGCATGCTCTTAACATATCCAGAGTAGGGAACTAGCAGGCAGCTCACTGTAAGCTACTAGGCCTACCAGTTGCAGCGATTGATGGAGCTTGAGAAAAAGCCTGATGAACCATCATATTGTTGTTCTCCAAAATATTGGCTGATGATGTGCTTCCCTTCATAGTTTGCTCCAAAATACGTACAAGGGACACAAATATTTCCATCCTTGTTACATCTCTGTTTGCCTGAATATAAATATTTTATCTATCATTTATAGAGATGATATAAGTTGAGTATAATAGTCATCACTCCAGTAATCACATTGCTTATCTATTTACTTGTTTGTGAAGGATGATACTCACAATCGTGTAGAATACACTGACAACATCAGTCAATGTTTAGGAGATATTTATGTTACCGAACAATTGTCTTTGTACAGATTTGTCAGTGGAGTTGCGCAATAGAAAATAATAGTTTAAATACTAGTTCCACACACAAAAACATAAAGATTTCTTAAGCACTTGTTTGCACAAGAGCATGACAAGTCAGACCCTTGGTTTGAGATCGAATCAGAGAAAAATCTAAACAAGCTGAGCCAAAGCTCCAGTGAACTAGATTTTAGTCTTGGAAAAGTTAGCCGCTCAATTCACTGCCTAGGCAATTCAAAGAAATTTTTGCCTGAAGGCAGCACTTTTCATCAAAGAACTCATTGCACCCAACTAAGAATGTCATGTCAAGGATATAAAAGAATTTAAGCAAAGTACGGCTTCAGAAAGTAAGGAGATTTGAAGTATCTTTTTTATATTAAAAAAATGGATATTATGCATCTCTGAGGGTCAAGCAGGACAAAAATGATGCAATTGTTCATTTTCTAAAACTCACCTCAACAGCAAAGCGTGCCCAGATCTTGTCATTTCGAGCTTCCATAACCCCCTTCAAGATTGTCAGTCCCAATCCTGTAATTAGGTCAGCTATTTCGAGAAAGATACCACATTCTTCACAAAGCATCTGCCATAAGACAAAAAATATGAGAAATCCATAAAGAAAAATGGTTTGAAAGGTCCAGCATCTGGATTTATAAAAAAAATGGTTATTCGCTACCTCCACAAGCATCTGACGAGGTGGATTCAAATCCTCAACTATTATAGGACAGACCATAGATTGTGAACCAACTTCAAAAGCCCAGGTTGCTCCTCCATCAAAATTATCTTTTAAAAGTAGTCCACCTTCCTTGCTAATAATCTGCACATTCATACAAGAATCAACTATACGTCCAAAGAAAATTCATATGCCGAATAAGAATGTCATCAAAAAAAGATGTTCAAGAAAAATGCATAAGTTAGCATCATTTTACCTATTTCTGATACAACTCTATCGGACAATGTCCAGCCAAATAATTTGAAAAGGCGTATAGATATCTATAATGACCTGAAGACAGTAAATTGTATCCATACCTTTGACTCCCCTGTTTGTTTTAGCTTGTCTGCATGCTTAGTCACACTTTGCAAGAAAAGCATATGCTTGATTGTACGCTCAAGCAGAGCATCTATGCTACACTGTTGACCCACAAAAATGGATGAATGAGTGCATAAGTTAACTAATATCTGGGACCATCATAACCAAAAAACAAAAGATGGTTTCATTACTTTCGCGCCATTCGGTACAATTTCTCGCAACTCTTTCACACGATCTTGGATCATCTGACGATCTTTCGGCCTGGGTCGAGGATTCTCTCCTGGTTTTAACCTTTTGCGATTGGGTTTACTCAATTCTTCACTTTTCTTGGAAAATGCAGTTGAAATACTGCAATCAGGCCTCATGTTATGAGCCTGTTCAACCCACGAACTCAGCTGAGACCCACAAATTGAAGTGGATTGGGAAGAAGCTCCCTTGTCACCCTTCGCATAGTCAGATCTGATAGAGCTAGATGCTGTGGCCCCAGCTTTGTCCAGAGACTTTTGAAGATCAAATGACTCCCTGTTCGGTTGATTAGGCACATCGAGACAACCACGATTGCAAGAATCACTGGGAACAGAAGAAGTGCTCATCTTTGTCAATGTTGTTCTGCATGAAATATTGTCATCTGAGCTCTGATTTGCAGCAGACTGGGCCCTAGACACCACAGCATCTAAAAGATGATCATTATCCATTGCTGAGAAAATGCTATTGCCTGCTGTCCGTTCCTTGATTGAGTAAATATCGCAACTTGCATCCTGCATATTCATAACGGTTAAAGCATCCTTGCTCAGATTTTGTGTATTCAAATGCGGCCCATCTGAGAATGAATTATTCCAGGCGCCATAGATTAACTTGCTTTTAAGATCCACACCCAAAATATCATACAAGTCATCCCCTGATGGAGGATGCTGATTTCCACTTGCATGCTTCAGGCAATCAAGACCAGTGCCAGAAATGTGCTCAACCAATGACAAAGACTCTTCTAGTTGAGTTGATGAAATGTTAAATGCTTGAAACAAATCATTATCTAGTTCTTCTTTAACATCAACTAATTCGCCTTTGATAGGCTTCATGCCTGAGGACATACTGTTGCAATCAGAAAGCATCTCGCTACTGCTAACTTGGGGAACCAGTGTGGATGAAAGAAATTCCTCTGCCATTGACGTAACAACACTTTGAGGCCCAATGTCTTCCAGATATGAAGCTATCAACTTTTTTGGATTTATATTAGAGCTTGGAATAGAAGATAGCTTCATATGACCATCCAATTTGTTTGGTAAATCTATACTAGATGTAAGTGAACCTCCATGAGAATCACTAAGCGACCCCTTATTTGTTTGTGGAAAGGGTAAGCTTTTTGATGCATCTCTATTGTTACTGATGCAATCGTGAATGGCATCTGACAACATCAATGATTTTGGGAAGCTATTACCAGTGATGGATTGGCCGGTAACAGGTTGATATTTAAACCCAGCCATTGAATTGTTTGAAGTGCCATGCTGGTTCAGCCATGCATCAAAATTTGAGGGAAGCAATTCCGTTTCAAGAACATTTTCTAGGGGGCTTCTGAAAGTAGACCCTGACTTCACCATTGAGCTACTTTTCACCTCAGAGTGGCCTTCACAAGATTTAGCCACAAGATTGTCCACATGTGGCATACTATAAGCCATAACTGTTGAACTCTTTCCAGGTCGAGAATAAGAAGTTTGACAAAAAAAATTAGAAGCCTGAGCTGATATGATTTGCTGACTAGATCCTTCAGTGCACAAAGTAGTGGAGTTCATCATATGTGTGGAAATAGGAGTTCCATCAGAAATCAGCACGCCAATTCTTTCAATTGACTCCTTTGTTGAATGGTAACCAGACAGAAGAGCTCCAGGGTTGCATCCTAGTTGTAGGATCAAACTCTTTACATTATTCACGAAGCCCATGTTCTCTGTAATCTAGGAAAAATAAATAAATGGATTAGAAAGCAACAAACAACCTACTTTATTTGAAGAGTATAAGAAAAATTTAGGCCATCGAACAAAGGCTGTTTCGCAATTGGTGCTAGAAAAGACATATTGCATATGCAGGCAACCTGAGAACCTCCAAACGTAAAGTAGGTTCAAAAGAAATTATTAAAATTGATGGTATTGCATGTGGCTTCATTACATTAGAGTGCACCCATGATTTGCAATGTGAAACATCACATCAACTATTGTAAAGTAGAATAAAATTTACTGCTTCAATAAGCTCTAGATTCTAAAAGACATTATATCTTTATTGAATTGTAGTGAAGCCATCGTGAATAACAATGAGACAGAGAAGGCAGAACAAGACACTTCCTACTCACTGAATACACATCCAGAAATTTGCCAAGTGGATATAACTGAACAGGCCAGCTAAAGCAGAACATAATAACTTTGTTGGAAAGACCAACATATGAAACAGAATCCAAATGGTTCAAATGTGGAACAGGCCACCCCATAACTCAACTTGAATCCAAGATCATTTACATTACCAATAACAAAATTCATCATATGATTGATACTCCCAAAACCAATATTCACGAGGAGAACAGAATGCAGTTAACTCTTCCACATATTCAAAATCATAGAAAAATGCACTTACAGACAACAAAGAACCAACTTGAACAACACCATAAGGAAAAGCAGGAATAACTGCAACCGTCTGCAACGAAGTTAATACACTATAATCAGAAAGCAAGTTAAGTATATTTGAAAGATGAATGGAAAGCTATCAAACCTGCACGCCTGCTGAAAATTGGTGATGTAACTCATTCAGTACCTAAAAGCAACAACAAATATTTAAGTTATACAAAGTCTAGCCACAAAGATACGAATGTTTACTATTAACCAAGATAGACAAATGGAATTATAGACAAGACTATGAAGATTTATCTGCAGTGTAAATGCCATACTCAAAAGATCATAACATAGTCCCATTACGTGAAGACAAGCATGTATCAGGGTTTTAGAGGATTAGGTCTTTCACACAAAAGTGACAAATATTTTCCATAATGCAAGTAATAGCAAGAAACGAAAAGGATTTCATTTTCAATAGACTCGATGGCCTCCGTCAATTCAGCTTCGCTTATTGGGCTACTCGCCACTGGAGAAACAGAATCAAGTAGGATACCTCTGGTGGACAGAGATCTCCAGTGTACATGTTTGTTAGTATCCAATCATGCTTCCCTGTAAATGCAGCTCGCCCAACTATTCTGGAAACAAGAAAAGCAGACTTCAAGAACTCAATGACCACCAATTAAAGCAACAAAAAATGCAATGAAGGGAAAAGTTACCCCTCGCCAACTACATAAACTTGGTTATTCAGCATCATTTTGTTAACAAGCATCTGAACTTTATCTCTTGCTTGAAACTCAGGATTCAGGAAGTGAGTATCAGAGCCACAGTATCCTTTATGCTCCCCAAAAAGTAGTCCAGAGTTCTCAGGACCACAGTTGGGTTGAGGAACTGAACTTGGGGTTAGTTCGCAGTAGCATTCTTCCCAAATCAACAACCTGCAAGTTTAAAGTTCATATTGGAGGGACTATCTTATACAGTGCAGATAAAACGAGTACAGATTAAACACAAAAGTCCAACATCTTTTTACGTGTGCAGCTAGACAGGTAAAAGAGTATTAAGAGAAGAGTAAAAAGATTGATGAACGTCTTCTAAATTGATTCTTTTTCCTTTCAGTTCCGTAACGCTAATCACAGAAGCCAAATAGAGATAAAAAGGAACTTATAACTTATCCGTTTTTCCTAAGAATAAAATAAAAAAAGAAGATAGAATAGATTCAAACAGAAAAAAGACAAACTCCAAATCAGTAGCTTTGAGAAACAAAGTAAGTCCAAAATAGAAATGGTTGAATCAAACAGATACATCAACTTTTCACTAGGATTCTTAAGGACAAAGCAAAAGGAACCATAATACAAGGTTCCAAAAACGGGAATAAAAGGTCTACTTGGAAACACATTACATCACGACAAACAATTAACGTAAGACGATATTTCCTTCTCTCTGCTCCTCTTTTTTGGCCACCGGGAAAATAATGACAAAATTAATATTTAAAGAACTTTGTTTTCCGCTTCCACCAAAAATAAACACCGTAACACCAAAGTAAAAAACGGAAACTTTTTTCTTCGATGCACCATCTAATAATAAAACAGACAATCAAAATGAAAAAGCCTATCAGTCTAAACGATCTGATCCGTTTAAAACCTTATTTGGCTATGATGCTGGAGATTCCAGCTCCTGAAAAAAGCAAGGCAAGGGGAAAAAAGCACCATCAAAGAATAAGATTCATTTTCTTTAGTTCATATTCGCCCCATTTTCCGGTCAACCGAACAGTTACATCTTGAGAGAAGTGCCAAAGCAACAAACTAAACAATCAAAAACAAAGCCAGCCATTTTGGACCAGATGTATGCAACTCCCAGCAACCAAACCCAAAAAAAAAAGGACACAAACAAAAGACTATTTGATGAAGAGGAAGAGAAGTTACTTAGGATTTTGGCAACCGCGCTTCCAGAAAACAGCGTAACACCACTGGTTAACACCGCACAAAGTCTTTAACACTTCTCTCAACAAACTGCCCATCTCTGCTCACTTCTCAAGAACCCCACCTTCTGTCAATCAAGCAGCAACAAGAACAACTAAATACAGAACAGTACTGAAAAAAAGGAAGTGCTACTCCAAGTCAAGAAAGACTCTGCACATTTCCACACGCTAACTTCCACAACACGATCCTCTCCCCGCCTGCTTCGTCCTCAGACCGCCGCTTCTCTTCCTATCCGGATCCAAGTTTCCAGCCGCCAACGTCCTCCTTCGGCAACCCATCACCGCCACACCCCACCTAACTACAAAGCAGAGAAGACCAAGCAAAGAGTAGTAGTAGTAGTAATCGTGGTAGTGTTCGGCTAGATTATTCCACAAGCTTCTAACTTGAAGGTGGCCATGAGTTGCTCCATGTTCAGACAAACAAAAGATTACTACCTAACCAAAGTGAAAGGAAGAAGCCGGCTTTAATATGTGAAAAGAAGAGCAAGCAGAAATGGGTTTTGGGATTCTTAGTAGTTAGCAGAAGTGGCGGAGGGTTTGATTGAGCTCTGAAGATGAGTGAGGAAAGAGAAGTCTTAGGCTTTTGGCTCTGTGTTCTCTGTATGTGTGCGTCTTTTTCACTCCCTCTCTACCTTTGTTTCTCCTTTAAGAGACTGTGTTTAAGTGAGAGAGATTGTGGGAATCTCCGAACTTGAACTTTGCAAAGTGGGCGCCAATTTTCACGAAATTACACCGGATGCCACCGTGAGATTGAAATAAGAGAAGTGGGGGTTGCTGTCGTGCTGACGTCAGATTAGTGTAGGATTGTCTGTACCTTGGCTTTACGTGAAATTACCAAAAGGGGTTCGACTTAAACCATAAATTTACAAAGTTGGGTTTTGTAAATTTTAAGATGCAGGAAAAGTTGTGGTGGCGGTGGGCGAGGGGACTGAAGGAATGTTAGTGATGCAAGGGAGGAAAGGTAATGATGAGAGTGAATTTGACCTCTCGTGCCTCTTCCAACCATAGCCTGCTTGGACCAACAAAAGTATATTAATAATTGATGAAATAATGTTATTATAAGCTTGTAACGACTTCGATTTGTCGTTTCAACTTTCATCGTCTTAACAAAATTGACCACTTCATTTTGAAAATTCAGGAGAAAAAGATTAAAGATCATGTCAACTATATAAAGAACTGAATTTCTGGAGCATTTTAGTCTACCAAAAAGAGCTGAATACGCAATGTATGTTAAGTTGCTTGGCTTGGTTTATTCTACATTCCTTAAATCGTGTTGTATTGAACGATAGGAACTTAATTTGATAATCAGTTTTGAACATTTCTGAGCCGAAACCACATTACCTGTCTCAGCAACAACCCTTTGTTAAAGTCACTTTCTCTACTCTCCTTGACAGTGAGACTGCCGCTTAAACACACGGTCTGAATCAATTCAGAATTTAAATACTTCTGAATATTACCACAGTAGAATCATCTTTTATTACAAAGTACGATAAGAGCTCTTCTTGTACTTAAGAAAAAGAGCAAGAACAGTGAGCCTCAAAGTTCCAAAGTCCCAACAAAACTCTTGGCCTGTCTGGTATAATTGATTGATATGCTGGAGACATCGAAACACCAACGTTTTCAAATGTCTGTAAATCATTTTTCACCCACAACACCACAGGCCAATGAAGCATAAAAAGATTCCTACTTTATACGCTACACCATCGCTAAAACTTTTGTTGTTGTTACCACTCCCTAGAAAGTGGTTGGCTTCCAATTACACAGCCCTCAGCTCTGTTTCTGCTAATACCACCTTTGAATACATTTATTTTCAGAGCTCGAATCACGAGCTTACCAAACGATCAACAAATATAAATCTCAAAGTGTAACTGGATTCAATCTTTTTCTGGATGGCTTGTTACGGATAACCTTAATTAATATGCTTGTGGGTTTTATAGATGTAGAGAAAAGTAGGGTTTGAAAGCCAATGGCTAGCTCCTTTGATCTTTCTCTTCATTTGGTGCAGCATTGCCGGGGACCAACTGCAGTTTGCATTGTCTCGAGTCCATCCTCTAAACCCTTATGGTTTCTGTGCCATGCAAGTGGGTTCAAGATGCACCTATATGATCCTAGCATTTAGGGTAATACAGCCAAAAGATTTCACCTTCTCTCAAAATTCGACATTACATTCTTTGAGGAACAAGAAAAGAAATTATTGGTTCTTGTTGTCTTTATGTGACACAACTAACATCTCTATTGTTTATGAAGCCAGAGGGTGGAGAAGAACAAAACGTCTCTCGATTCAAGTCTGCTTCTGCGTTTTCTATGCTTTTCTTCTTTTTTCAGGAAGTTTTTTTATATGGTTAGGTTGGCTGACACGCCAGTTCTTCATTAAACTATAAGTTTCATTTGTTTTGCCTTTGTAATATACATAGGATAATCACAAACTTCGTTTTAAGATTCTGAAAATTGATAAATAATCCTCTACATGGTGGGTGAGTGGGTTGATACTGATAACAAGCCTTGGGTTGGGTTTGTAACTGGAGAAGATAGATGAAACTAGTACTTGATTATGATATAATAACCATTGATTAAATGTTATTTTTTATTTTAAATTGCAGAAAAGATGATTAGAAATGGTGGTGGGGCATAAAAAAGCTGATGTTAGTTGGTGACTGGTCTCTCTGTCACTTTTTGAGGATCATAAAAAGCAGGAAATGCTAGTTGGAGACACATGACATGAGTGTTCTTTTTGTGTCTGTAATTTTCCTAACTAGTAATTTTATATGGTAATTATTTTGTTGGGAAGTGGGTGAAAGATTCCTGCTCAAAGGTAAATGAAAGAATGTGTCCCTTTCTGTCGTTTTATATTGCCTCTCTTCTTTGTTTATTCGCTGCCTCAGCCTCACTCCTTAGTTCTGCAATGAATGTTGGAGTATGTTCTACTCAATCAGACAATCATCTCTTTTTCTTAAAAAGTAAAAGGGGAGGGGAGGACCAAAGCAAAATAATCAGATTGATAGATAGGCCCAATCGGTCCCCTGTAGACCGCAAGCATATATTCATAGAAAAAGAAATTCGATTACAGAAAGGTTGCCAAATGAGATTAAGAAAAATTTTGGGTTATGAGTAAAAAAAGTTGGGTTGGCAGGATGAGTTTTCAAGTTTGAGATATGCGTATCTTTCTTGCCACATTACAAATTGGATTTGGTCCACTTAGATATACATACAGAACAGTTGTCTAACTAATAATCACCCCAAAATGATACGATTGAGAATGTGGGTACAGAGTGCAAGGTCATATGAATATGATTATGGACCCTACATCCTTTAGCCGAAGTCAAATCACTTCAATGTTGACAATTTCAATTAGGAGTAGTACTACACGTATCTCTTTCACATCGTTCATATCCTCAAGAGAGAGAGCATATACATTTTTTTTTTTTTTGTAAGAGAGAGCTTATACTTGAGTGCATAGTGCTGAGAAGAGATAAAACAAGCACGAGATTGTTGACTCTTTGGACATTGCATTATTTTTCCCAAATCTTTTAGTTTAATAGTTAATATTTTATTCTATTAAATCTCATTCATATATTTATATAAAATTTATATAAATATATAGACCAAATTAAGTAGCACAAAATTAAAATACCTAACGAAAATATAATGCTCCGATCTTATTCATAGAAACTTGACTATGCATAGTTATAAATGATCTTTTAAAAAGCTGTGTTATTATTTCCTAACAATTTATAACCCTTTTCTTTTCACCGTTAAAACCTTTTATGAAATTACATTTATCACTTTCTTCTTAATTGATCTTCTTGACTAAACAGCATTTTCGGGTCGACAAAGAATGGTATAATTATTATTAAGATAAAACAAAAAAGGACGGACACTAATACTTGTCATTCATTTGATATTTACTAAATAAGACAAAGGAAAAAAAAAAACAGGCTGCCAGATATATACATATAGGGGTCCAGTGCATGAACTAGCTAGCACTGTGTAAATAGTCAAGTAGAAGGGCTATGAATAAATAATGAACATTGAGTCGGATATGCATTAAGGCCGGCATTAATATTACGGTCCAACTTGTGTTTTCAATTTGTGGCTGATGTTAAATGCTTTAGATTACAACTGAGATCGTGAGTGTCGGAGGTTGTAGTTGCGTGATTTGCATTTTACACATGTACTTGCAATTATACTCTCACGCTTTTCCACTTCTCCTCCACCAACTATGAAGTTGTCATTAAGAGTTCATATCGCACGATCCCTTGGATAATTTTTGTCTAAAATACACAAGGTAGGCTGAAAAGATTTGGTCCTATTTTACGAGGTTTGAAGTATTTGTTGGCACTAAAGAGCCCATTTATTTAGGAGATTTTCGTTGTAAGCCTAGCAGGAGAACCTATTCGTAAATTTTGATACCACATTTTAATTTAAAATTTTAAGACATTAAATTTATGAATCATTTTTAATTATATGTCTTTCACTAGTTTCTTTTTTTTTAATGCGAGGTTCTCATTTTTCACTTACACTTGATTTAATATTTGTAGTTAAAAATCAATTAGCTTATTAATTAATCAATCAATTTTCTTCAAATTAATTAGTTTTTATAAATTAAAATAAATCAATTAATTTTTATTTAGCAATTTTTTCAGGTAAACTTTAAATTTTCGATAAATAAGAATAATATTTTCAATTATTCACTAAAATTTTCAATTTTATTCAATCTTTAATTAGTTTTATAACTAACTTTTTAAACCTTAAACCTCTTGTCTTATAGGTTTAAATTTCAATTCGATCATGAAAATATTGTAATCAACTACCATATTTCAAAGAATGCATTTATTTAATTATTTGTTTTGTTGGTAACATCATTTTCTTACCCTTTTGATTCCATTAATAAATGGGATATTGAAAGACATTATCATGCAATTAAGAAGAGAAGAAGAATTCGAAGGGAACAATAAGAGAAAATCATTCTGCAATTGTCCTAATCTTTTCCAAAATTGGTTTTAATATCTTTCAGTTTAAGGTTAAATAAAATTTAGCTTCTGGAAGACTAATATTGCTTGATAATGTCACATCTTTGAGTAACTTAAACTTGATACAAGTGATTGGTACGTTCACATACTAAGAATAAAATTTCAAAATCATTAAAGAGTAAATATTAGAAAATGCCAAGTAATTAAGGAGTCTATTTAGATGCTTGGAGAAAAGGTTCAAAAATCAAATAATAGAAACAAGTATCAATGGGAATCAGTTATTCAGGCCAAACAAAATGGCATCCCTTGTGGAATCTAGATAATTTGGTGGAGTTACAGATATAGGAAATTGAAAATTCCAAAAGTAGGATCGATTTTTGAGCATTTTCTCGGCAACCTACAATGACAACATTCATTTAGCTTAATGCCTGCTTGGGGGGAGTATGTATCAACGAATAATTCCACTATGACTGGTGCCCAATGTAGGTGCATTGCAAAAGTTCCCCTATCTATAGAATCAATTCTCAGAAAATTTGTATGAACAAACAGGGCAATGGAAGAAGGTAGTCTGGCCCTCATCTGCTGATCGCATCTGTAGAAAGGTGGCAAATAGGAAAGATTTAGAGACGGAATTAAAAGTCGAGGATCATGGTAGCTGTAAGATTATGGAATGGGAAATTTACTTGTCTGGAATAAAATCTAAGCTTTGTATTGCTGCATCTTTCACACTTCTTGTTTATCTGTAACAATAGAACTGGTTTTAGGACTAGAAGCATGTTCCAAGAAAACATCAGGTCTTTGTTATTCTTTCAGAAGCATTTACCTCCATGTCCTTCACCTCAATTTTTCCTTCAAAATGTGAAATGCCCAAATCCCTTCTCATATCCTGCATCAAAAGACAATGGATTCTCACATTGAATATTAGTGAAACGATCAACACTTAAATTGAAAACTCAGCAGATAACAAGATTAAACTCAAATGAACAAGTCTACACCATATCCTTCTGTTCTAGGATACAAGTCCATACACAAGTATTTTATGCCAGTAATTTAGATATAGGATACAAGTTCAAAAGTATATAGTAAGTTTAAGATCCAAGTTCCAAACATAGACCAAATAAACCATAAACATGGTAGGCCAATGCTAAGAAGGTAAAACTGCAAGGATATTTAAAATTGTGAATGTTGTGGGATACAATCCTTGATGGTTAATAACTAAGGAGACAGATACACTTGATACAATGGAGCTTCTTTTCACTAGCAATAGTCTCCAGTTACCCTGTCATGCATTACTGGTCCATTCTGTATCAGTATATCGTTTATTACAGCTTCCATAAGCTGACAAAACATATCAAAATCTAGGTTTATGGTCCTAAAAAGCATTACTGTTAGGTAACAATAATCCTTTAACATGTCAATGCTCCAAAAATTACATATGGTTCATGAAAAAAATCTTTTATCCATATGCGTGACACAGCATCCATATAGTAGAAGATATTTGAAAAATCATCACCCCCAGTTTACAGTTTTAGACATACCTCAGCAGAGACTTTATAGCATATTTCTTTTCCAGATATCTCTGAAGACAATGGAAACAGATTCAGTATAAAGATAAGGATCAGACAAATAGTTAATAAAAGTAATTCCTATTCCTGAGGAATAACAGCCAATACCATCAAGTAAGAGATAAAATATTCCATGCAAGGTTTTCAAAGACTCATTTATGGTAAATCTTGAGAGGAAACTGAACACAATTCTAAGCGCACTAAAAGGGGTCGAATCATTACTATGCAACTACAATTTATTCACAGAGGTTAACCAACTACAATTGAGACTCTCCCACCCATGAAACACACACCCTCACCCTGAGTTTTCTTTCTTCTCTCTATCCCTCTCTCTGTCTCCTCAAATCAACTACCTAGAACATCAAGCAGAACCCCGAGTCTTCTTTCTTTTCTCTGTCCCTCTCTTTAGCTCGCCAACTCAACCACCAAGGAACATTAAGTAGGAAATATACACAAACTGATGATGATGTACCAGAATGTATTAAGACTCTTAAACTGATGATGATGTATATATTATTCCAGCGTGTAAGCGTCTCATGAGTTTTACCTTTGGCACTCTTCTGGAACTTGCACAAAGGACATTTAGCAAAATTGGCTGAAATCAAAGATAGCATTGTCCCACACAAGTCGCAAAACATAAAATCACCTCCTTGAGAATGTTGCATGACATGTCCCATCTGTCAATTCTCAATTACCATACAACACAAGAAAGATGAGAAGATAACAACTTGCCTCCCCCAGAATTTGATTAAAACACAAAAGAAAAGGAAAACCCAAAAGCATGATAAATATGCAGCGAAATGATTATTCATTCAAGTCTGAAGAAGAATACACAAATTAACACTCCAATTTTTTTATGAGAACGAATCAATTAAGACACTTACAAACCAAAAGCAGCTTTGCTCCTGAAAACTTTTTCAAAAAGACGATGTGAAAGTATACATAAAAGAGTTAACTTTAACTTAAGCTAACCAGAAGTCTGTATTGATCTTTGGAGAAAAATAATAACAACATTACTAACAAAGAAACGACAAAGGCATACGTACAATTAACAAACAAGTTTCATTAAGAGGATCATCAGTTTCTTTTTTAAATTTTCAATTAAATTACCTTTAAAAAGTGATGAAGCAGTGTAAGGTCACAGCCTTGAACTGGTCGGGGGCGGTTCGCGTCCAGAAGACTGCGGAGAGAACTGCTGAGAGGTTATAGAAACGAACCGATGAAAACCGCCATGAGCAGAAGAGTGACAACGCAAGAGAAGCTTTTGACGATGCCGTTTGTACTTGTCTTCTCTTGAAATAAAAAGGGTCCTGCAGGGGCAATCACAAAAGTTCATTAGATATCGGGTCGGGTTCATTAACCCCGAAGGCGGTTCATCTCATCTCAACACTATCTAGGCTAGTTATTTCCAAGAAGTCAACACCAACAAAGAACAAAATCAAACAGTCCCATGAAAAAAAACTAGGTGGAGAGTTTACTTTCGTTCAACTAGAGGTGAAACAAGCAAAACGGCAACAACTACGCAAGCGGTGGCAACTAGGCAAATAGTGGAGGCCAAGGGGGAGAGAGAGACAAGAGAGTCAAGGGGAGACTTGGCTAGGGAGACTTTATTGAGACGCATAGATAACGATTTGTTGCATTAACAAAGCAATGTCATTCTGATATATGGGAGGATTAGGTTTCAAGTTCAGGCTTTAGGTAAGAGCTGTGAAGTTTGAGTTCGATCAAGAATTTAAATTTTTGTAAAAATAAACCTAACCTAAAGTCTAGTTAATTTGGGTTAAGCCCGTTGATTCCAACCTAGGTCAAACTATTTTTGCCATGCTTATGTAAATCATCATATCATCCTTTTGTACTTTTCAGTAACTTTGGCCCATATCCTAAAACACAATAGCCTGCCACTTTGCCCTAATTAGAGAATAGACTTATGGATTTGCCCTCTGCCTTTATTTTATTGTTGACAGTCTTCGTATATTCTTAACATGTATCATTTACCCTTGACTCCCTTTTGTCCGTAATTTAGCAGGTGAGAGATTAAGTAATCAAATATAAATGTGACGGGCCATATAGCAACAAAGCACACACCTCTTTAGATGGTACTTAATGCAAATATATATTACTTCAGCCCAATCGTTTCGAGTTGTTTCACACTTACATGAGACCTTTGGGCTACTTGCAAGGAGATGACAAGTCTCTAAATCCAAACTATTAAGTTAAGAAGACGACATTAATTGTTGATGTTTCCTATTTAAGGAAATCAAGGTAGAATTACTTTCATTCTTCACAATTTTTTCGAGACTCCTTCCTGTCACATTTGAGAGCCCCATCTTCCTTTTTTCTAGGGATCTTTGGATGGGATAGCATTTTAGACCTCTTATCAATTTTTAAAGGCAATCGCATTTCCTCTATCCATGTAGCTTTGTTATAGAGTCCAACATGAATATGGTTAGTTCGAGCAATTAAACAGAGATGAATAAATCGCCTTCTAGTTCATCTTTTAGTGATATGGGGTCTGTTGCATTGAACAGTTAGTACACAATTGGATAGTTTAGTCGCATATAGGGTTTCACACAGCAACAATCGTTGTTTACACACAACAGGCATGGTACGAGGTTAATACTTGGGAATTCTTTGTCTGATTCTCCACCCAAGGAGTTTAGTAATGAATTTAATGCCTCTTCATATCAAAACAAGTCAGGAAAAAGTGAATTCTTAAGGATGTATAATAAATATAACATCCATATGCATATCAACCTCAGGAAATAATGATGCCTTTATATGTGGTCTTAAGTTACATTTCCACCTTACAATTGTCAATATTCTAGACCTTACAAGCTTATAACCAAGCCAACTTCATCCCCATGCGTGGTATCGTATCTTAGGAATTGTTGTGGCATGTTGATGATATAGATGCGTGGGGTTAGGTGGCCACCTCTACCATGAAATTTGTAGCGACTTGTTACTACAATGAATTCCTAGGGGTATATTCGATTTTGAATTCCCCTCAACTTGATTTCCTACTTTAATAATCATCCTGATACAGCTAACTTATCAAGGATATATCTTAATGTTTAGCTTGTCAGTACATTGATTTTATGAGCTTAGAAGTATGACATAAGCTTTCGAACTAGAATATGGAGCATGTAGGCAACTTCCTCAAGCCTTAGGGTACCTTTATTCTGCAATATGTAGGATTTGTTCGATTCAGTATATAGCCTTTTGCATATGATTTTCTTCTCTAATTAATGCAAAACTGATCACTTGGTTGGAGATTACAATATACAAGTGAAAATCTTCTCCCTAAATTAGTGTAGATAATAATAAAAGAATTTTAAATTACTCTTTAAATTGTTTGAAAGCTTTCTTGCACTCCTTTGTTAATTCAAATTGTTTTGGCTTTCATAACATTTTAAAAAATAAAAGATATCATTCAGGTAACCATAATAAGAATTATATTAAGCTTATCATGTGTTATAGTAATCTTTGAACTTTTTTTTTAATGTTGGTGGAGTTGGCATTTCCACTATAGCTTATATAATTTATGGGTTAACTTCAATTCCTCTGTGTCATCATAAATCTTGGGAGAATGCCCGCTTTCACTCCAAATGCATACTTTTTTAAGGTTTAACTTCATTTTTTATTTTCTAGTGTATCAGAAATCCTTTCGTATCCTTTATTTAACAGTCGTGCTCTTTTATTTTGATAATGATATCATCCACATAGGTCTTCATATAAAACCTAACTATATTTAGAAGATTAATTTTACTAATCTTTGAATCATAGCTCTCTTATTTTTTCGAGTTATGAATGATGTCTTCCCTCATCTGCCTTGTTTATCATGATTTAGTTATTACCCGAGAAGGCATCCATAGAACCTAACATTTGGTGTCTTGAGGTTATGTCAATTAGCTAATATGTTTTTAATAATGGGTGGTTGTTTATAGGGTGTGCTTTATTCAAGCCTGAAATTAATACACATTCTCCATTTTATGTTGACTTTCTTCACCATTCCCATAGTTTTCATCTTCAACCTCCCTTATCAAACTTGTTACTAGTAATTTAGATACTTCTGATCTGATGGCCTATTGTCTTTTAACTACAAAATTTCTCTTCTTTTATCTAATACATTTAAAAAGTGGTTCTCCATATAGTTTATGATTTATTATCTCTCTCGTAATTTTTAACATGTTTATTAAGTGGATATCTTTTTATTAATTCTTGATATGTTAATTAAGCTCTATTTAAATACATTTATGTTACTTCTAAGAAATCTCGTAAGCTTTCTTTTCAGTTATGTATCCATTATTACATTAATCTTTGATATTGTTAATTTATTAGAGGTGTCTATTATTATAATTTTTACTCTTTCTTTTATTTCCCCTCTCATCGCTTTGGCTAGGTCCCTAACATCTAGCTCTGCTACATTCATTTTGTTAACGACATTGCTCCCTTTTATAGAAGTGATATAATGTTGATTCACCATTCTTTTGTCTTCCTTAACCTTTCCAGTTTTATTAGGCATTGGGAATTTCATTAGTGGCTAATAGAGTGAGATTATTGTCCTTGTGATGCACAATGTAGGCTGAGACCTCGTTTCTTTGAAAGCATCATAAAAAAAGATTCTATTGCACTTTCCTTATTTACAAAAATATTTTTTTACTAATGAGTTTGCCATTGATAACGCTAAAATAATTAATTCCTTATATGGGTGTATTAGGTTCCATCTTTTGTTATCTCAGAAAGTCACCTCAGTTACTTTGTATCTCTTTTCTAGCATGTCTTCTTGGTGCTTATTATTTCCACTATGCCTTTGTGGTTCTCCTAACAGTTATTGGTGTCCTTCTATTGATAACATTTACTAGAGGTAGTTGATTGTCTGATTGTAGTTCCCTCATTTTATGATCTATAAGGTGTATTTATGCTTTTTCTGTCCTTTTTTAGCACAAATGTCTTTTTTTTATCAGCAATCTCCTAGTACTCCTTAATTGTTTAAGTTTTTTATCACCTTGTGGGGGTCTTTACAATCTTCTGTGCCATGTCCTTTATCTTCATGGAATTAATAGTACTAGTCCTTATTTCTTGTAGGTGTGATTGTGAAAATCTTTGTTAGTCTTCTTAACGAATCGTTGCTAAATATATATTTGATTACCCAATTTATGTATTAAATTTTGGAAGCTTCTTCTATATCTCAACAATTTTCTCCTTCAGCCCTTCCCTCTGCTTCTTCCTTTCAACTTAATAGACTAAGGGTGGGTCCCTCACTCTCTTTTTGCTTTTCACCTTCCAGATATGTTATCATGAATTTAAATATTATGCTCACTATCCAATAAGTAATTATTTCTACACTCTCACTTGGAATTCTTCAAAATTTTGGAATTTCTTCTTTTACATCGAACTCCACACGGTTGGGCTAAGTTTGAGACTATTTGCAAAAGTTGCACTACTATAGCTTCCAAGTTCAAGATTTTGGTTGTCTTTAAGTTAAATCATTGTAAGTAATCTTTAAGGTTTTCTCTTCTCCATTACATTATAAAGATTAGTTATACTGAAACTTTATACTTACGCTTGTTGCTTATAAAATAAGATATGAATAGACCAAGGAGTTGTTGAAAACAAGTTATTAAGGATAATTTTAAGTTTAATACCATAATCACGTCACCCCTATGATAGTTGAGGAAAAGGCCTTGTATTTAATTATATTCAATGATATATTTAGGTCTGTAAGTTCCTTGTACCCATGTATATGGTCAACAGGAGCTTCCATTCCAGCATAAGCATCCAATGTCAATATTTTAAATTTGGTAGTTATCCCAATAAGATATTAGGTATTAGTAAACTGTTAACTATGAGATTAGATATATAAGTCGACAAAGAACAACATCGAGGGGGTGCTCTCAAAAGATGATAAGGTATATGTATATGTTTCCTTTTATTGCAATAGCATCTTCACTTGTTATTGTAGTAATTTTATGATGGTAGTTTGACTCGGTGGGTGAGTCATTATGTAGAGATTAATAGTTGGGTTACTTCATTCGGTAGTAGTGTTGTATTTCCTTCAGTTCTAAGCGAATTATTTACTTGAGTATCCATCTTCTTTACCATAATTAATCAAGGTTGATAGTGAATTATTCTAATAATTGAAGTGAAATTCCTCTTACCTTCTCACATATGACACCAAATAATGTTATTATGGTACACCCCAGTTAGTGTACATATCATACCTAAGTTGATACGACATGATCCGTTCATCTTCTACCTCAGACCTATGTAAGAGGTCCAACTATGTAGGTTTAATCAAGATATAATTCATCCACATGAGAAAGAAAAGTCTCAATTAAAGACCAATTAAGCTACCTAGTAAAGGTTTTATTTAACTTTATTGATGATGTTTATAAATCAAATATACTTTTTGAAGGATTACATATAAAAGGGAGATACCTTTAGATAAGTTATCATAACCACTATTATTAATCTCAATTAGAGAATTTTTATATACTTTACACCCTTAACTTTCATTTACTTGAACGTCACAGTGTTTTTATTAAGAGTACCCTCGATCTTTAAGTAATTAAATTTTACAGCATGCAGATTTGAGACCATCTTAATAGTAAGAGCCTGAGCTTAACCTAGCTTGACCCAAAGTCATTGGGCTAGGCTTAATTTGACCAAGCTTTAGGTTAGGCTCGAGTTTAAGAAGGCAACCTAAGGCCTAGCTCGAAAGGCTCCAACAGTCTAATTGCCCACCTAAACCAATGTCATGTTAAACAGTTTGCTTAAGCTCATTCTATGAAGCATGAGCCTATTTGGACTTCGAACCGTGCTCTTTTAGGTTAGGTCTTGCCTCACCTAAATATCCCCTGGAAGGATATGCAGATGTTACTTAAGACAAGACTTAAACATATCAAGATAATACAAAGCGTTGCCAGTCATTACTTTTCCATACATATTCGACTTTAAACAAAATTTAACTAACACACTGAATTTATTCGAATACATGCTTCAATTACAACATTATCCTAAATTAAAGTTATTACATTACAAACCCTTAAACACAGCAGTACTTATCTTAAGTTCAAATACACTCTGTATTACAATATTTACAAACTTTTAGTAAAATATATCATGTCTCATATTATTACATACAGCCCAAACATACATTCCCAAAACAAAACGCATTCTTTGTTGGCCAATGTGGTTGTTGTTGTTCCATTCTTCAAACCCTCCTATCTGAACCTAAATGGCACAAAACCACTGTACTAAGCATAAAGCTTAGTGGGGAATAAACTAAATAGATTATAAGTTGACAACTATTTCAAACAGTCATCCAAACATTCACACATTCAAAATCACATCAGATAATAAAGCAGTGTTTACTTATCCATTTTCAAACCGAACCAAAATATCATGAATAAGAAGAAAATAGAACATATCAGAACAGGTTACACATTTTCTTCAGTGCAAAACTCACCAATTTCAAAATTGAATATTATAATATCAGAACAAAACTTGTCTGTAACAAAATAGAATTTGCTTATTTCAAAACAGAGCTCAGATGTTTCAGATAAAAGCTTATTTATATCAGAACTGAGCATATAACAAAATACAAAACAAGTTAGTCTGTTAATCTTTTATACAGAAGTGGTTAACGGGACCAATACAGGAGATACCGTGACCGGTATCACAGAATAGGAGAGACTTATGTCTCAATAACATGAGACACCGAAGTGTCAGTAACAGGAGACACCGAAGTGTCACAGGAGCAGCTGCAAACTCTTCTAAGCATGCCTATTTACCTACGTCTAGGACTTAACAGTTTTAAAACAAAAAGGGTTCTTTTCAACATTCTCATACGAGGAACATATTGCAACACATACCACTTTATTCCATTTTGTTCAACTTGACATATTCACTGATTTTCAAACAAACTAACATGTCATACAATTATAAGTATGTACAATAATGCATCAATAGAGGTATTCAGTCTTCACAAATTGCGTATATTCACACAAATAGAAAGCACTTCCAACACAATCGTAACTATCAAACTCCTCGGACAATTGATGGTCCGGAATTATTATAATATTATCGCAGAAATTCCCAATTCACATACATCCATATTCTATTCATAATACATAAGCCTTTAGAACTCATTCATTCATGATCACACTAAGCAATTCAACATTATAAACCATACATCATTTACATTATCATCTCAATTAATAGTGCATAATTAAACTAACTATTACTCAATTAACCTTATACAATCATCAATTGCACAAAATCTCTTTTTTTTTCACCTTCCTAACCATTTCCCACAATTGTGGGATAAGGGACCTGAAACCTCCAAACAACTGTTTTCACATGATAAGTTTTTGGATCAGTTTTGTATGGTCATTCTAACCTAGAAATTAACGTTTTTAGACAATATATTCTTCTAAACAAATGTTCCTCTATGCATTAAGTTTCAAACTAAATAAAAATAATGCAATTTGGTTCATTATTCCAAGAGTTATACCCAAAATACTACAGATTGTTCTCAACCGTGGACAACAACCAGAACTCAACTTCAAGACAAATTTCAAAACCCTTAGTGATAGAAATCAATTTTGATTCCTTCATAAAAGTTGTAGATACATGTTTCTAGTTTAATCTGAATTTAAAATCTACCCATTTTCATTTCTACAGGTCAAGATATGGCTAATATACCAATACCTATTCAGTGGAACCACTCCTTCTAGCAAGTTTCCAGTATGTATCAAGTTTCTAACCTCAATTCTTTCTTAATTCAATACACATTTTATCCACTTCAAACATCAAACAATACACGTTCTAATATGATACCAAGTTTAGTATTCCCTTACCTCTTTAAACTTAAAAAAAAACAACTCCAAAGAACCAACTAAATCAACCCTTCCAAGCAATCAGCACACATCTAAGATTAAGGTAAAAATAAGATGCTCTTAGCACTAAAAAGACAGCAACATAGAAGATAATTTAAGGTAGCTTTCTTGAGTCCAAGTGAAAATGATCCAAACTCTAGCAAATTTCCAGAAGTTGAGAGGGAATGAGAGTTTCGGTGGAGAGGAGCAAAGTGAAAGAAGTAAAGAGCATTCCAACAGAACATTTGCCACATTTGGTTGCTAGGTGTCTCAAACATACTTATGCATATGTCAATTAACATGTCATGCCATGTAATACTTGATTATACTGCCCTTTGTCACCTTAAGATGCTGCCATTAGTCACCTACAAATCAGTCCACATGTCATTCCAAGGCTGATCCACTTGTCACATAATAATTGGTCCATTTGTCCATTAATTACTTGTTCATTTGTCACTCATTTAACTATGCTAAACGTCAATAACTCATAGGCTTCTAATAGGCCATTTGTTATTTAATGAATGCTACCATGTGTCATTAAGTGATTAGTCCACGTGTTAGTCCACGATTTGTCCACTTGTCACACAATCAATTATGCCAAATGTCAATGCATTAGCTATGCCAAATGTCACTAATTCATAGGCTTAGTCATTCTAATTTTCATGTACCAAATTGTCTTGCCAATTGACAATTTTCCTAGTCCAAATTATACTTTTAAATACCTCAATTCTTTAATGGTGTCAATCCATTCCAAACCACTAAATATGATCCACTTGACCAAAAATTCACATATCTGTCTTATTCTAATTATAGCACAATTTTAGCTCTTATTATACAGATACTTTCATAAACATATCTTATTTCAACTAGGGTGTACTTTGTGGCCTTATATGTAGCACACCACTCTAATAGGGCATATTCTCGAACATACCGTCAGTATTCGAGAGCACACTTTATGAGGGTGGCATGCTAGGATAGTCAGTCAATCACACTCATTGAAAATTTTTTACGCTTCACACCCATATTTAGAAAACAAAAATCATTTCAGCCCATTTTATTTCATAACATTTCCAATCATCAGTGTTACAAACATTATAAATGTCATAAGAATTTTAGTGCTTATTTGGGCCCATTACAAGTACAAAATACTTTTAGTCAAAAAGTCATTACATTACAGAATCGTTCCCATACACATGCTACAATATTTGCGGAATACATTTTTTAATACAAAAATAACAAAAAAATGTATGCAGACGCCAACTGATCCCAACCTCTATCTCTTATTCAACTTTAGCGGCTATATTTTCAGTTTATCTAGTTGGGTATCTCCTTTTAGCATAAAAAAAAGTTAAAATTTTGTTGAATTTTGCAAACTCAATGAGCGGATCATCCTAGATGGCTCACTCAATCACATAACACATCAATTCATATTTCAAATTCACATACACTTCATGTCATCATAAAATACACATCATTTCGCCATTAACAATATAACATGACATAACATTTTTTTCACTTATTCCATATTTCACATTCAGAGCAGTCAAACAATTCGTTTCAATCATTTAAAACACACATATCAATTTTATATGCAATGCTCATGAGACTCACTTTTAATTGTTATTGTTGTGACCGAGTGCCTGAAACTGTCCCGTATCTATTGTAGATACCGGGCTCATTAATAACTGTCCCTTAGCCATTGGAGATACATGGCTCATTTTATATAGTGGGCCCGAGGCTCTTATCACATTCTGAGCTTTAAGCTCTCTTTCGATGCCTACCCCGATCACAACAACCTTTATCTATTCATGCATTCATGTAATGCATCACATTCACATATATCAATCAGTCATTTGTGTTCAATTTCACATTCACATTGATTCACCTTTTTCTTCGGATCGATATCTAGCATTCATCAATAATGTTGAGAATCACTTATTTCATTCACATTCACATTCAATGAAGCACTTCCCATGTTTTCATATTTGTCAAACTTCTCGGACTATTAATATCCGGAATTATCACAATCATATTCACATCAGAAGTAAATCAATACAGAAAGTTAAAACAGAGTAAACAATTAATGTGAGACCATTTAGGTCGACTCATAGTTTGCTCCAGATAGCTTATTGCCTCGATGTCCTGGCAATGTCTTTTTATGCTTTTTCTGTCCTTTTTTATCACAAATGTCTTCTTTTTATCAACAATCTCCTATTACTCCTTAATTGCTTAAGATTTTTATCACCTTGTGGGGGTCTTTACAATCTTCTGTGCCATGTCCTTTATCTTCATGGAATTAATAGTACTAGTCCTTATTTGTTGTAGGTGTGATTGTGAACATCTTTATTAGTCTTTTTGACGAATCTTTGCTAAATATATAATTGATTACCCAATTTATGATGTATTAAATTTTGGAAGCTTCTTATATATCTGAACAATTTACTCCTTCAACCCTTCTCTCTACTTCTTCCTTTCAACTTGATAGACTAAGCGTGGGTCCTTTACTCTCTTTTTGCTTTTCGCCTTCCATGATATGTTATCATGAATTTAAATATTATGCTCAACGTCTAGTAAGTAAGTGTTTCTACACTCTTACTTGGAATTCTTCAAAATCTTGGAATTTCTTCTTTTACATCGAGCTCCACAAGGTTGGGCTAAGTTTGAGATTATTTGCAAAAGTTGCACCACTATAGCTTCCAACTTCAAGATTTGGTTGTCTTTAAGTTGAAGCATTGTAAGTAATCTTTAAGGTTTTCTCTTCTCCATTACATTATAAAGATTAGTTAAACTTTATACCTACGCTTGTTGCTTATAAAATAAGATATGAATACACTAAGGAGTTGTTGGAAACAAGCTATTGAGGCTTATTTTAAGTTTAATACCATAATCATGTCGCTCCTATAATAGTTAAGGACAAGGCCTTGTATTTAATTATATTCAATGATATGTATAGGTCTATAAGTTCCTTGTACCTATGTACATGGTCAATAGGAACTTGCATCCTATCGTAAGCATCAAATGTCAATATTTTAAATGTTCTTGGTAGTTATCCCAATAAGATATTAGGTATTAGTAAACTATCAACTATGAGATTATATCTATAAGTCGACAGAGAACAACATCGAGGGAGTACTCTCAAAAGATGGTTAAAGGATATGTATATGTTTCCATTTCTTGCAATAGCATCTTGACTTGTTGTTGTAGTAATTTTATGATGGTGGTTTGGTTCAGTGGGTGATTCATTATGTATAGATTAATAGTTGGGTTACTTCATTCAGTAGTAGTGTTGTATCTCCTTCAGTTCTAAGTAAATTATTTACTTGAGTATCCATCTTCTTTACCATAATTAATCAAGGCTGATAGTGAAATATTCTAATAATTAAAGTGAAATTCCTCTTACCTTCTCATATATGACACCAAATAATGTTATTATGGTACACCCCAATGAGTGTAAATATAATACCTAAGGTGATACGACATGTTCCATTCATCTCTACCTCAGGCCTATGTAAGAGGTCCAACCATGTAGGTTTAATTAAGAAATAATTCATTCACATGAGAAAGAAAATTCTTAATTAAAGATCAATTAAGCTACTTAGCAAAGGTTTTATTTAACTTTATTAATGATATTTAGAAATCAAATATATTTCTTAAAGGATTACATATCATAACCACAATTATTAATCTCAATTAGAGAATTTTTATATACTTTACACCCTTAACTTTTCTCTTACTTGAACATCACAGTGTTTTTATTAAGAGTACCCTCAATCTTTAAGTAATTAAATTTTCAAGCATGCAGATTTGAGACCATCCTAATAGTAAGAGCTTGAGCTTACCCTAGCTTGACCCAAAGTCATTAGGCTAAGCTCAATTTGATCAAGTTTTAGGTTAGGCTCGAGCTTAAGGAGGCAACCTAAGGCCTAGCTCGAAAGGCTCCAACAGTCTAATTGCCTACCTAAACCAATGTCATGTTAAACAGTTTGCTTGAGCTCATCCGTGCAACACGAGCCTGTTTGGACTTCGACCCATGCTTTTTTAGGTTAGATCCGGGCAGTCTAGCCTAATATAATCTCCACTTAATAAGCTTACTACAAATTCAATTTACATCATGTTGTGATTACTTAGGCATACACTTCTCGCGTTTAAAATCCATAATTCTGGATTCTCCCTTCGAGCATCATCGTCGTCATCATCATCATCATCATCACACAGTTTGAAATTCTCCCTTCGAGCATATAATCTAAAAAAGAAGCAATAATAGTATTAAAGTCTTCCTAACATGGTTATTCCAATGTCCAAGTTAATAAGAAATATAAGAGAAGACCTATTATTAATTTTGGTAATGTTAAGAGAGCTTAACTTTTTGATAGTGCTCCTTCCTTATATATATTACAACCAATAATGTCCCGGTATAATTGATTTAAAAGGTTATAGAAGTGATTATACCTTCAATTGCTTATGTCTCTTTTGTGTTTCTTAATAACTTTAACTCATATTGTTAAACTAAACAATTTTGTCACTTTGCCCCATTAAGCTTTTGTTGGAATTTAATATGCCCGTCACTTTAGCCTTTTGGCTTTTGTTTTATTATTAACAGTCCTCTTATATTCCTAACATGTATAAAAAATGAAAAGAATAGGAAAGACTTTTGTATTCAGATTTATATTTATAAATTAAAATTTGAATTCAATATTTCACTTTTATCCCTAATTTTGAAAGTTATTAATATCCCTTTATTCAATTAATGATTTAAAAATTTTGTGCCATCAATTTTGGTTAATTATTTCTAAACTTAACAAATAATATCTCTAATAACTATCATATAACCAAGATGATATTATTTTAAAATAAATAATTTTTTAAACGATTTTATTGTAATTTAACTGAATTTTATTTAACATGATATAAGGATTTATTTTTGATCGAGTTATCGAAGCCTTCAAAATTAATCCTGATTCTCCAACTTCTTGTAGTAGTCGTGGAATTAAGTAATCCCAAAAGAACTAAACATTAGTTTCTTAATTTCAATTAATAAAATAAAGCGAAAATTTTCAATTAATTAACTAAAATTAACAGTAAATCAAAATAAATCATCTGAATATAAAAGTGAAAATGCAAGAGTACTTACCCTCGATTCAAGAGAAAGATCTCTTCTAATTGTAACATTGATCATTGGTTTAGAAAGAATAATTATCATAATTCAAGCAATTGATGCAAAACATATTAGGATAGTTATAATAAGTCTCAAATATTCTTAAATTAATTGATTCAAACTCAGCATCCAAACCAAAACTTGTCATCAATTAATTGGGTATGATATCATTCTATATCAATTAAATAATAGCAAAAAGTTTAGTGAGAAATACTAAACCTTAAATTAAATAATTGAGATAGCTACAACTATTCAATTTAGTTTTTTTGTTTATCATAAGTTAAATGTGTAAATTCATAAATAACATCTTTGTTACTTGTACCAATCCTTCATAACAATTACGGATCATTGAATTCATAGATAGCTATAGAATAATTAACATTAAATTAATTTTTCAGATCAATCTATATTAATTATTCATCAAATATAAGAACACAAATACTTGAATTAAAACATGAATATAAGTTTATAACAAAATCTAGCAAGGTGAAACCTTTGAATCAGAATGTTTGAATTTAGTCACACATGACTTTTGTTTCAACACAAAAAATAGAAGAAGTATGAAAGATTAAGAGAAAAATCAAAAGAAATGAAAAGAAGCAAGTTAGATAAGTGAAAGTCGTCTCTCCTCTTATTTTTCTACTCAAATCCTATACTAGTTCCAAAGAATCGAAATAAATCTAAATCCCTTATAATAAGAATGGAAAGAAGTATTCTAATTAAATTTCAACTCTTTAAGTGAATTTGACATTAAGCGTGATCTCGTCTTATCCACCTATTATTGTCCACCTTTTTTTTCAAATTTCATGATTTTTTACCAATAATGTTTTAAGTTGATGCAATCTTCATTTTTCATCTTCTAAAATAAAACAAACATTAATTTTATTATTTAAGCATCAAAATATATTCAAAATAAAAGAGATAATACTAATTAATATATCAAAAATAATATCGTATCAATTTTTCTTTTTATCAATTTTACGTGGCACTTTTTTTACATGCAAATCATCATATGTGTTAATTTATCTAGATTCAACATATTTAACCCTTAAAATTTTAATATTAAGACAACTAATCATTTTAAAATGACATACATTTTTGGTGATCATACCGATCAAAATTAATGTATAATTGTATAATGCACGAGATAAATTGTAAACTGAATATCGTGTCATGGAATCAGTGCTTTTGCTTTACAATGATAAAGTGGTACCGAAATTAGTTTATAATTTGTTATTAAAAAAAACTCTCGCCTTGTTCTTATAAACACGGGAAGCATTGAATGCGTGTGTTTTGGTTTTGTTATCTATGAATGGTTAGCTTCTTATAAAACACGTCTGATCTGATTCAGTCAACCTCCTTAAAAACATTTTTATCAGACTTTCCTTAGAAGTAAATGACAAAAGAAAACGATCCCTGGCTTTGACATGACCCTAGAAGTAGTAGTGGTTAAGGATCCAAACCTGCACGGAAGCAAAACCTCTCCGCAGGCTTCAAATAGATTGACGTAGAAATAGAAATAGTGGCCGAACTTTTCTGTTGTAAAACATGCGTAGACACAAACTTTCTGGATTCATGTACCCGTACACTCCCTTCAATCATTGTATAAGTCTGTCGTGATAAGGTTCATGTCCTTGCTGTGTATCTACTTTGAGGCTAATTTACTTTTGCCTACAAAAGTTAGGAAAATTTACTTAAGTTTTTGTCGGCGGGCGATAAAGAAAAGTAAATATGATTTTTTGAAAAATAAATTTATAAAAGTAAAGATATTTATATATTTAGATATTTATAAAAATTTTAATAGAAAAATTGGGTGAATTTTTATTATAGTATTTAGTATACAATAATATTTTATATAATATAATTTAACTTTGACTTATATTTTCAATTATATCCCTATAATCTGAATAAAATTGAAAACGTTAAATAATGTTAATTTGTAATAAAAGTTATATTATTAAATCTTATTTTTGTCATTTATGATATTCTAATCATATAATACTGTTATATCATAAATATAGTTTTGAAAAATAATAAAAAAACCTCAACCAAATATAAAGATAAAATTTAAAATTCAAATCAAATATCAAAATTTTTCTATCGTTGAAAAAAATACAAATAGTGCATTATTTCAACCAAGCAATTTCAAAATAAAAATAAAAAATTGCTAAATATTTTTTGAACATCTTAAATTTAATAAAGAAAGTTGAAAAGGAGTTAGGGTTTTATAAAAGAGTTGTCATAGGGTTGAAAAAGAAGCAATGGATAAATTGGCTATCGTATTTTTTATATTAAATTTATGAGGAAAGTAATATAAATACCAAGAGAGTGATGAGATTTAGAATTCAAGTAAAGTGCTATCATTTTCTTTAGATTGAGAAAGTTTTTACTTTCCTAACTACTAAAAACATGAATCAGACATAATAATATAAATTTTAAGAAAAAATTACTTTTCCAAAAAAAATTCATGTCAACCAAGCAAGGGATTAGAGAATGCCCCGTTAAATAGAGCTGCGATTCAGTGATCCAATGGGACAATCTCCTGGACCTTGTTCACCTAGCTGGGAGTTAAACAAGAATAATGAAAGAATATAAGTTTACGCTTTCCACTTCAAATACGAATAAAAAATAGAAATTGAGGGAGATTACTCATCTTAAATTTGTAAAAACTCAAAGTTTCTATATCAGCAAAACTTTTATTTACTTCTTGTTATTGTTGCTGCTATAAAACGCCTTTCATCTAAAAAATCTTATAAACAGGATATGTCATATTCATAATATTTTAAAATTTATGAATACTAATAAGTTTAAACTTAAAAAATAATAATTTACAAATTATTACATCAATTTAATGATTTATTTAATTTACATTAAAGAAGTGGTAATTATAAAAAAATAATTTAAAATTTTGATTATTTATTATTAATGATATTAATCCATGTTTTAATTTTAACATTGTTATTTTCTAGTTATAATTTTACTGAAAACATATGCATTTATGAGGAATGAGTAAATGGTCCTTTTAATTTATATCATACAAAAAAAATTCTTCTATATTTTTAATTTTCTGAAGTCTCATTAATACATTTTACATCTTTACTAGTTAAAAGGCTCTTACTAATGCATAATCTCTTAATTGATCATATTCGAATAGAGCTGTAGGTGAGATCATTCTGGCCTAAAGATGAGTGATTAATTTGGTAGTAGATAGGTAGAACTATAGATCGTTAAAGATCATAATTCAATTCTATCAAAGGTCAAGGAAAAACATTTTATAGGATCAGTCGAGTGATAGCCTTGTTAAATTTTATATGATTGGGCCTAAATAAACTGAGCATATATAAGCTCAAATGAAGTTCCATTTTAAAATTAATTGGTACTATGAGGAGTAACTTATTAGGCTTATATGCATGCTCAAAGTCATATATTCTTTCCACGTGGGATAAAAGCCCATATATTTCAACACGCCTTCTCACATGTGGACTAATTTACGGTCCAATACATGACAAAGTCTATCCTGACAAGGTGGTGATGTGTAACCCAAGAGTAACCTGCTGTGATACCATGTTAAATTTTATATGATTGGGCCTAAATAAATTGAGCACATATAAATTTAAATGAGGTTCTATCATAAAATCAATTGGTACTAAGAGGAGTAACTCATTAGACTTACATATATGCTGAAAGCCATATATCCTAACTACAACTATTAAAAAATTATAAAAAGTCACCTATAATTAACCTTATAATATATGAGGTAGAGACAAATAATGCTTTTGTAGACTAATTTCACTTTCAAAACTTTATAAAATAAAAAGCTTGGAAAAAGAATACAATCATTTTCAACCAATACAAGTCTTATAATTGCAGTACGAAGAATTCACAATAGCAAAACCATTAATCTCTTCTGTACCACTATAATATAACGAGATTCACTTCATTGCTTATAACTAATCTTGCGTATCAAATTGGTTAATCAAAAGCGGAATGTTTCCAGGAAAAACAAAAGGAAGAGAGAAACATGATAATTATGACCGAAATGTATTGATATACAATTGATTGCGTCCTCTTATGATCATAATGACATAAGAACATAGGACTATATTATAATTAGGGATTAACTGAGGAGGAGAAACTATCTTTTCCAAATGTTGTGGCCCCAATAGCCTTTTCCGCAAAAGCTCCAACTGCTTTAAAGAAGTGCCCTCCATGTATAAAGACTAAAATTGACCGGTGACAAACATACACTTTGTAATTGGTCCATTAATTGACAATTTGGAAGGTAGGCCCTATTATTTGTTGATTTTACCTGCAAAAGAGATGCATAATTCCCATCGATCTAGCTTTTCAGATAATTTAAGGTCCTTCTAATTATTATAAATGACACAATCGAACCCACAATACAAATTTAGATTAATTATAGCACGTCATATTATATTTTTTTACTGGAAATTTCAATTCAAATTTAAAAATGACGTGCAAGTTGAAATAGTTTATAAGAAATTGAAATAATTAACAAATAAAGTAATGAAATTAATCACGATGAATTCACACATTGGTATGATTCAACTCTTAAATTTTGCAAGAAATAAAGATAAAGCATATCATAGAACTTCTGTTCTTTTATACTTTATAAAATTCCATGTCAAATAACACGTGCCGACAAGGGCCAACAGCTAAGTTAGGTTTAGGCATGCCACGTGATATGACTTTATCGCTATAAATGTCTGAAATAATGGTGCTCAACCAGCCAATTCAATGACTATGAGAGGGGTAAATGTACGGTCTGGTTACTAATAGAAGTTTATAATGCTAAGGAATTCTCTAGATATCAAATGTAAAATGCAAAAGGTAAGTATAAAAAGCACAGTTTTTATTGGTTAATGTTGCAATAATTGTAAAATTTGCGAGTATAATCATAATTTAATTTAATCTATAATTGATTAAACTTAAAAATTATTAAAAGTAATAAAAGAGAGACCAACTATGGGGGCTAAAATCACCACATTAAATTAATACGAGGTAGAGCAGCCAGCGAGAAACCACATAAACTTGACACGTGTCATTCGATAACGTTTGGCGCGAGAAGTATCCAAAACAGCAAAAATTATTGCACCGAGCACCCCCCACAGTGATTATATTGGAGCTTCCGTCGGCTGACGACATGTGGGTTCCTTTCCTTCGTCGATTTGTATTCCCAATTTAATGGGACCCATATTATTGGTGGGATATGTTCAATCAAGACGAGAACGAATCTTTTACGGTGGGCCCGTGTCTCTTATCTAAATATAGCCTCTCTCTATGACGTGTAAAAAGGCGGTAAGCACTGAATTGGGACCCACGATGGTGGTTCCCACTGGTGGGTATAAAAATCCAATTAAAATTCACCAAAAGTCGACGTACCTTTTCATTTGCCTAACTTTTCTTCAGATTTTTAGTGGGTTTAGGTGACGTGGCTCGTCGTGGATCATTCGTGTCTTACCGTCAGGGGAAGCAGTCGAGCTAGGGTGTGGCAAGCTCTGCGTAGAAAATGTGAGCCACTTTCTTTTTCTTCTTTTTATATATATATATATATTAAGTATCTAAGTTTTATTGGATTAATTATAAGCTCCTAAGATTCTACCCCTAAAATTTTAGAAGAGATAAATCTGAAATTTTAAAGTCCCTCAAGTTCTTACGTAGCCTGTATACTTCTATGTACAAAAAGTCTTTATATACTAATTCGTCTACTGCTAATTGATCACTGCTTTCCCAGTCATCATTAGATTTTCATCAGCCCCAAGTTCTCAGTAATTCCAAACTCCTACACTACTGCTGGAAGTGAGACTTCTACAATTGATCTGACCAAAGAACATTCCATGGGGCTAGGGAATCATCAACAAGGAAAATTTCCCCTCTCTCCCTTTGATGACTCGAACTCAAGACCTTCTACAAAGGAGAGACGTAAGTGAGGGGAAATTAGCAAGTTAAACCTACCCCCAACGAACTTAAAACCAAATTTTTTTTTAAAAGTTAAACCCAACCTTAACAGGGTATTTGATTCTCTTGCTAGAATAGATAAAGAATAAAATAATTATTCTTAAAAATAAAATAGATGAGAAATGAAATTAAATGGATATTGTTTAGTTTGATTTATTCATAAGAATCTCTAACGATAATGTATGTCAATGTTTTATTTGAAAATATAAATTTAAAATAACAAAGAATAATTAACAAAATGACTAAAATATCTATTATAATCTCTACATCATTATCATCAACATCATCATCATTATTATTGTTATTAATTACTTTTCTTATTCTTCTTCTTCATCTTCTTCTTCTTCTTCTTCTTCTTCTTCTTCTTCTTATTATTATTATTATTATTATTATTACTACTACTACTACTACTTGTTTTCTTCTTCTTCTTCTTCTTCTTATTGTTATTATTATAAGAAACTTAATAATAATAGTAATTAACAACAACAACAACAACAACAACAACAATAATAATAATAATAATGAGAGGGAGAAAGGTTGTCTTTTCCTATTTTGCATTTCCCAGAATAAGTAAAGATAGAGAGTGATATTTTTAGCTATTCTTCAAAATGCAGGAATAACCAAACCCAGAATTAGTTATTCTGTATGTTATTTTCTAACCAATAAAAAATAACTACTTATTAGGAATATATCAGTAATATAATACCTATTCCAGTCAACCAAAACAGGCCATTAAAGTTTTATAAAATATTGCTATAAATTTTGTATTTAAACAATTAAATGTTATAATTTAGATATAAATACATAAATCAATGAAAAAATTAAGGTATAAATTTTAATATAATGTAGAAAATTATATACTTGCCATGTGATTCTCTTTCTATGTATATATGCCATGTCCCTCAAATTCGAAAGTTATTTATAGTAAATTGTTTTCTCTAATAAATTTTATGACTCAATTATATAAAATTCAATATTTTAACGATATGTATATATATAAAGGTGAAAATGAGAAAAAAAATTAAAATTAAGATATTACGAGAATTATCGAATAAAATATGCATAATACATGCAATCTAATTAATATTTGAGTAGATATTAACTAACAAATTTAATTAATTTGAATAACTTCAAAAGTAATATAAATATGTATGATTATTAAAAATTAGCGTAATTAAATTGAAACTATTATACACAAATTATAAGAGAGACGTTAAGAAGTAAATATAGACATTACAAGTTTTTATGTAAAAATGTTTAAAAAAGCGTGAACATAAAAAATGAAAAAGGTTCACATATACCAATATTACATACCGTGAGATTCTCCTCCTCCTCGTTATTATTAACATTTCTCTCTCTCTCTCTCTCTTTAAACTGGTTATTTAGAAACGGTCTCTTTACTATTTAAGAGTAAGGGTGCGTACTATTGAACTTCTCTAGATCTCGCGTATTCTCTCTTTCTTTCTTTTCTTGAGAGTCATTTGAAAACGATCTCTCTACTAATTAAGAATAAGATTGTATATTACTGATCTTCTCTGAATCTCGCATATATACGAGATTTATTTTAGGTATTATTGATTGGTTAATGGGTTGGTAGATAGTGCTAGAGACTTCCCAAATGAATTTGAGCATGAAAACTACATCTATGAAACGTGAATTTACTCTTTTCCATAAACATTTATAAATAAAAATAATCTAAATATTAGTTTAGGCAGCCTTACAAAGAAGTTTAAATGGAGCTTAAGTTTGCACTACTAAGACTTGGTCAAATAAATTTTTAGTTTAACCTTTTAGAAGCTTAGAAATGGAAGCCTAACTTTGTGCGTGCTTAAAATCTTACATATACCAAAGTTAAGATAACTTCATAAAATCAAACAAAAATTATTATGAAAATGGGTTTAAAATATTTAAATTTTATAAAAAGTTTATGGTCAATTTATAATGAATTATTTTAATAAATCTACTCATGACCTTTATTAATTAAATTTAACTTTGTTAAATTTTGTGTTTGTTTACAAAACAAATCTTAAATAGTTTTAAGTTTGGTTTATTAAATAAATGAACAAGTATCTAAAAGAAATAATATTGAAGTAAAGAGTTCTAGTTTTAATGTCAAACTCGCTGCTATCAACATGTAATTATATACTTGAGAAGATAATGATATGTTACATTTGAATTTAGAATTTTAAAATACAACATAAGCAAGATATGAGGAGGTGGTACAAAATCAAATATGATCAGTTTGAATTCAAATACTTGGAACTGATATGTTGGTTATCATCCCCCTGCAAGTTGAAGGTGGGTGAACACACTTTTAGCTTAGTCCAAAGTGCACAAAACTGATCATTGCTCAAGCCTTTAGTAAAGACATCCACGAGTTGATCATATGATGGAATGAACTGGAGCTGAACGTCTTCATTATGAACTTTCGGATGAAGTGGTAATTGACTTCAATGTGCTTCGTTCGAGCATGAAAAATGGATTGGAAGCTAATGCTAAGGCACCAATGTTATCACAACAAATGACGGGAGGATTGGAAAGAGGAATACATAACTCCTTGAGAAGCATGCGAAGCCAATAAAGCTCTGCTGTAGTGAAGGCTAAGGCACGGTATTCAGCTTCAGTGCTGGATCGTGCCACAATATTTTGCTTCTTAGTAGTCCAAGATATTAAACATGAGTCGAGGAAAATATAGTAACCTGTAGTAGACCTTCGATCATCGGGATTCCCTGCCCAGTCTAAGTCACAGTAAGCTTGAAGTCTTAAAGCACCCTTCGGATACCACAGTCCATGATTAATGGTTCCCTTGAGATATCAAAAAATACGTTTAGTTGCAGTCCAGTGCTGAGAAGTTGGAGCATGCATATGTTGGCAAAGTTGATTAATAAAGAAAGAAATGTCTGGACAAGTTAAAGTGCAATATTGTAAAGCACCAACAGTCTGCCTATATTCTGTGATTTCAGCTGCTGTGAGGGTTTCTCCATTATGTGCCGAGAACTGATTACCAGAAGAGCATGGAGAATTATAAGGCTTAGCACCAACCATTTTTGTTCTATGTAAAAGATCACCAATGTATTTGGACTGCCTGAGGTGACGACCAATAGAATCACAAGTAGCTTGAATTCCTAAAAAGAAATTCAAGGGACCAAGGTCTTTTAGTTTGAATTCACCTTTTAACTTGTCGATAAGAGAGGAAACCAGAGATGGATGTGTTCCTGTTACAAGTATGTCATCCACATAAATAAGAATAAATAAATGAACATTATCCCGATGGTAAACAAATAGGGATGAATCCATTAGTGAGGAAGAAAATCTGAACTATAAAAGAGACTGTGATAGTTGTAAGAACCAAGCCCTTGGGGCTTGCTTTAGTCCATACAATGATTTGTGGAGTTTACAAACATAAGATGGAAAATCTGGATGAATGAAGCCTTGAGGTTGCTTCATATAGACCTCCTCTTGTAAAACTCCATGAAGAAATGCATTAGAAACGTCTAATTGACGGACCTGCCAATCAAAAGTAACAGTAAGAGCAAGAACTACCCGAATAATTGAAGGTTTAATAACTGGGTTGAAAGTTTTCGTAAAATCAATGCCACATTCTTGCTCATAACCTTTAGCTACTAATCTGGCTTTAAACCAATCAATATGACCTGTAGAGGATTGCTTCACCTTGTACACCGAGATATTATCAATGATATGTTACCCCAAAGGTGGAGGACAGAGGGTCCAGGTTTGGTTTGCAATTAGAGCATCATATTCTTCTTGCATAACCTTGCACCAGTCAGGATTCAATGAAGCTAGTTTGTAAGTACGAGGCTCGGATGGGATAGTAACACCAGTTAATGCTTTTAGAGGATGTTTAGTGGAATAAAAAGTCTTATAGTCTGAAAAGTCTTGGGGTTTCAAGGTTCCTGTTTGGGATCTAGTGGTCATAGGGTGAGTGCTGAGAGGTAGGGTCTGAGATATGGGAGGTGTAACAGATGTAGAGATAGGTAGGGATATTTCTAAAGAGGGAGAAGAATTTGTAAGAGAGGTTGCACTGATAGGGCAAGGAAGGCACTGCTGTAGGGAAAAATATAAGATTTTGTAGACCAAACATTAGTAGAATGAAAACGTGAAAAAAAGGGAATAGAAGTGGACTTATCTGAAGAGGAAACCGTAGTTGAAGATAGGCGTGGTAGAGGTGAACTCAAGTTGTGTTGAGCAGGAAAAGTGAGCTCGTCAAAAACTACATGACATGATATAACAATTTTATTTGAGATAGGATCTAAGCACCTATAACCACGCTGGTTATAACAATAACCAAGAAAAAAACTTTTCTTAGAACGAAACATAAGCTTATGAGATGTGTAGGGTCTCAAGAGAGCATAACATGCACAACCAGATGATCATAGGATTGTGGAATCTGGGTAAGTGCCAAACAATTTGAAGAAAGGAGTTTGATTGTTTAAAATTTGTGTATGTAATCGATTAATAACAAAAATTGCTGTTAAGAAGGCATCAACCCAATATGAATTAGGTAAGTGAGATTTGCAAGGAAAGAGGGACCAATTTCTGTGATATGTCTATGTTTGCGCTTGACAATCCCATTTTGCTAAGGGGTGTGAGGGCATGTGATGCAATGATGGATTCCATTGGATTCAAGGAAGGATTGAAAAGTTTTGGAAAGATATTCCCAACCTCCATCAGTTTGTAAACTTTTGATCTTACAAGATAATTGATTTTCAATTAACACCTTCAATTTGAGAAAGCAGACATATACATCAGATTTATTTTGTATTGGATAGAGCCAAGTAAAACGAGGGAAGTCATCAACAAATAAAACATTGTAACGACAACCATTTAAAGATTGTGTAGAACAATACCAAACATCAGAATGAATAAGTTCTAAAGGAGAACTTGTTATTCGATTAGACGAGGAAAAGGGTAATTGTTTGCTTTTACCAAGTTGACATGGCTCAAAAATTCCATAATTATTTAGAGAACCAACATAAGGTAAAGAATGTTTACTCAATAAATGACTTACAACAGAATTTGAAGCATGTCCTAGCCTAGAATGCCAAACAGAAACATGAGGTTTGACACCTACAATTGCCGCCATGGCAGTAGGTTTATTAATAGAAAACTGCTACAGATTAATAGGATAGAGTCCACCTCTACTGCATCCTTCCAATAGGGTTTTTCCCGTATGGCAATCCTTAACAAAATAATGAGAACCAGTGAGTAGAAAATAACATTGATTGTCTAAACAAAACTGATTAATGGAAAGTAGATTTGCAGAAGCCTGTGGACAATGAAGAACCCGATTTAATTGCATATTAGAAGTGGGAGTTTGAAGAAGCATTGTACCAGTGTTATGGATAGGCAAGCCTTGTCCATTACCTACAGCGACCTGATCTTGACCAATGGAAGGTTGTTGCAGAGTTAGATGCTCAATATTGGGAGTAATATGTTGATTGGCACCATTGTCAGCATACCAAGGTTCATTGGTATGGTGAGTGGCATTAGTATAACTGATACCATTTTAGAATTTAAGTTGGGTTGAGAATGAGGTCGATCTAAAAGACTTAAGTCTTATGGAAGATTGCTAATTATTCTCAACCTTATATGCTATTATTAGATGTTATTTCTTTTCAATGTGAGATTTATTATCCCAATACTCCCTCTCGCTTGCAATCTCTTTTTGGGTTTGTCAAAGTGAACTATTTGGGGTTTTCGGGCTTTAGGATCTTTGCTGGGCTATTGAACCTTATTGACTCTGATACTATCTTAGAATTTAAGTTTGGTTGAAAATGAGGTTGATCTAAAAGACTTACGTCTTATGGAAGATTGTTAGATATTGTGTCTTTTCAATGTGGGATTTATTATCCCAATGATGATAGCAATGGTTTAAACCACTGATAATATAAGAAATTAAATCATCATCATCAATAGGCTTACTAACAGCTCCAAGTTGTGCTGTAATTGCTTGGCTGAGTCAAGATAGGGGGCACATTTCATAGAACCTTGATTCAAAGTCTGAAGAATTTGTTTTAAATGACTAATGCGTGAACGAGAAGGAAAGGCAAATTTGTTTGCCAATGCAAGCCATATAACTCTTGCGAAGTGCAAGTCATAGACAGTTGGAGCCACCTTATCAGAAAGAGTGGCATTAAGCCATCCAAGAACAAATTGATCTTTACGCGTCCATTGAATATATTTAGGATTAAGAGTCGTAGTTTGTTTCCCAGTATCATTGACGAGAAACTGTTAGGGGCACGATTGAGAACCATCCACGAAGCCCAGCAGGTCATGACTCTTAAGAATAGGAACTATTTGAGACAACTACATGAGGTAGTTGGTCTCATCCAAACTTGAAAAAACAAGTTGACAAAGGTTGGGAACAACAAAGTTAACAAGTGAGGAAGCCATAAAAAAAATGCAGAGATAGTTGGACAAAAAATATTACATGAACAGAGAGGCTTTGATACCATAAAAGAAATAATTTTGAAGTAAAGAGTTCTAGTTTTAATGCCAGACTCGTTGCTATCAACATTTATTTATACAGTTGAGAAGATAATGATACGTTTCATTTGAATTTAGAATTTTAAAATACAGGAGAAGCAAGATATGAGGAGGTGATACAAAATCAAATCTGATCAGTTTGTTGGTGAGTTTGAATTCAAATACTTGGAATTGATATGTATTAGTATCAAGTGGTGAGTTTTAATAAATTTGAGTTGTTGAATTCGTTATATATACAATTGCTTGTTTGCATCCTTAAGTTTATAGGCATCTTACGAGAAAGTTAAGATTATTTAATTATTAATTTGTTTAATAAGAATTAAATTAAACATATAATCTCAAACATATTATCTGGATAACGAATGATACCGTAGGTTAACACTATTTTTTAGAATATCCCATATTGACTAAACATGAAAATGTTAAAGAGTTTATAAGTGGTAAAGGCCAACTATCCAAATGACTAGTTATAGTCATTTTGACAATGGTTGATCCAAGCCCAATTCTTGTTAATGAACTCTACACTCTACCCATATTAAAAATTCTAATATGGTATCAGAGCAGGTTTGGTTCGAAATATTAATTTCCCGGGTGTCCGTCTGGATGTTCAGTCCCAACAGCTCGATCCGGTTACCATTGCATTCATTTCAAGTGACAACTAAATTTTCAGTCCCAGTTGCAGTCGAGGGGGAGTATTAGAGTACCTCATATTGACTAAACATGAAGATGTTAAAGGGTTTATAAGTAGTAAGGGCCACCTATTTGAATGACTAGTTCTAGTCATTTTGACAATAGTTGACCCTAGTCTAATTCTTATTAATGGACTTTATGCTTTACCCATATTAAAAATTCTAATATTATTATATATTAGTGGAATCTTATAAAATTACCAAGAATAAAATTGCTCTGGTCGGACTCACTCAATTTCCAATTGAATAAGCATAAATGTTATCTCAAAATTTTCCGTCGAAGTATCAATTAGCTGTTATATCTTACTTTTTCGTTGAACCAATCGTAGGATCAATCATTGATTTCTTCGGTCTTTACGAATAAGATTAAGGTTCCACTAAAAATGTTGAGTTGACAATGATGCAGTAACAGCATTATTAATAAGGTTTCTGTCTACTTAAATTCTAAAATCTTTATTTTGTTTATATATCTCTTAAAAACATCTTAAGCATATGGAGTATAATTATGGGTATATCAATTTTTTTTTGGGTTATCTCGTGGACTTGTTAAAACAATGTACTATAATCAAATTATGTCTATCACAGAGATTCAAAACCCAAAAAAGAAGTCGGCAAATCCACGGTGGTGTTAGGCGGATGGACACGTGCCGATAGGCGTTAATGGGGTCGTGTAGTGGTGAAGCTATAGAATTACTACAAGTAGCGATGTGTGTTGTGGAAGGTCTTGTGGAGAACGGGGATAGTTGAGGAAAACCAAACCGAACCATACGCTTTGCGTGTTTACAGGGGCTTTCGGTGAGAAAATGACGTACGTGAGTCCCACAATTGTTTTTTGTAGCTAACGAGTGGCCAAGTGATAAACGAACACTGTGGTCCAATGTCCACCATTATCACCACCCTTGTCTTCTGTGTATATTAATTAGACACCGTTCTCCTTGCCGTTTTATGATAATTGTGATTATCTTTTCCATTGTTAACAATAACTATTGCATTTATATCGTTCATACACACCACCTAAGATCTATATACCGACAAAATAAGAAGATTAAAAATAAACTTCAGGGGGAAGAGTCGAACCTTGGATCTGAGAGCATGTTATACGACAAAATAGGATATTTTCGACATGATCATATCGAATCGTTGAACATAATTTTCAACCATCTCATTTAATATAGAGATATTTGTATGTTCATTTAGAGATATTTACAAAAGAATAAAAGCTGTAGTAGACGTGAAGATAATTAAAGCACTAAGCACTGGTTGGCATATTCTTTTCATGGGTAACCTTCAAGTTGATAGACGCACAAAAGCAAGCGATGGGATTTATAAGCGCAACTTTCATGGCCATGGGCCTCTAAAAGTTCTTAGGGGTTATTGACTTTAGGCACTTTTGTGGACCATGCAACACATGATTATTTTGTCCACCATGCAAAGTAAGTTCCTGCTTACATTGGATAAAGGGTCCTACGTCTACATGGTTTGAGTTACAATGACATTAACCTAATCACTAAGACCTAAAGTGTGTGTGTTTTGTTCCTCTCTTTGCTTTACCTTTCATTTTTTAGGGTTATATCATTGCAAATGATCGATCATCCCTTATGCTTCCTTTTTTTTTCTTTCCCTGATTTGTGTTTTACATCATCTCAAAGCTCGTTCTTCGTATGGAATATGGATGCCAATTGATAAATTTGGATGTCGAAAAATTATATTCTAATTAAGTGGGTTCCTAAAGGGCATCAAAAAGGTCGTTTTGATAAGAAATTGGACTCACGGATTTCTAATATTTCCTTTTAGTTGATTGAATTAAAATCTATCAGTAGATGTGAAAGAGTCAACATAGAAAGTAGTTGCATAAATCGGTTAACAAGACTAATATCCTAAATACTTCATCAATTGAAGATTCTGCTTCCGTTTTCTGATCAACTTGTAACGATTGATGTTAAAGTCAGGGGACTGTAAATCAATATGATAATGCGAGTTTAATGGACATTAATTAAGAGTTAAAGGCCAAAGAAAACCTAGCAACCCTTGTGCCCATCATGGGCATCTAATCTAAGATTATGGAGTTCCATAATTAATTAAATAACACATGCGAGAAAGATAACTTTTCAATCAACTTCCTTAATTCTCTTTGCAATAATATAATAGATTCCCTTCTCTTTTCCCCATGTTGTTTGATACGACTAATCACACTGTTTCAAAATGAAACACCCACTTGCTATCACGGTTTTAAGTTTTAGTGCAAAGTTATTACATGATTGTGTCATCTTTAACCTTAATTTTTTTCTCAAACTTATTTTAATGATAAATAAATGGATGCTTTAATAAAATTATTATAAATTAAGGTAAACTATCGGTCAGGCTCTCTAACATCTTCTGCAGCTTGGATTTGAGTTCTCTCTAACATCTTCTGCAGCTTGGATTTGAGTTGCGTCGTGCAACCTGTGTAAAAAAAGAAGTCGTCTGATTAACTGGATGCTAACTAAGTTAAAGAACAACAACCCAACATCACGCCCCACACCTCAAAACGAAGAAAAGTCATGAAGAAATTGCATGTAATCATGACTCAGTCTCACAAATTGACTTGACCTTTTCTATAAAAGCATAAGTTTCCATTGGTTGGTGACTGTGGAACAGGAGACACGCATGTACCCAACCCAAACCGTAACAAATTATTGGAGTGGTGTAATATTTAGTGGAAGACGTTAAAGAAAAAGGGAAACCATAATAAATATCTGGAAAATTGTACTGAAAAACTGAAGTTTATCTTTCTTGTGAGATACATCTTTCTTTCTTTCTTCCTTTTATATTTGTACGCATCATTATCACTATGAGAATGGTCTGAACTGTGTCTGACACAAGATTAGCAGCTCCTATGTCCTAAAGGAGAGAGATTGCTGCCCAATTGATAGCTTGACAGTTAGTTAGATACTCTCTCTCTCTCTCTCTCTCTGTTCTCATCAGATATATATCCTCGTGTGCGTGCGCCTGACTTTAACCATTATTGGACGGTACTCAGTCCCTCTCTGCAACTCCTTTGATTTGTTCCTTTTGTTTTTCTTCATTTTTTTTTTACGTATTTCATGTCTTTGGATGGAGATCTTTGATGGGCTTACCTAGAGAAATTTATGTATAAAAAGCACAGGCACATATCATACATGCTTCTTGCTCTTCTTCTTGTCTGTTCCTTCTTTGTCACCTGTGATGCTTGCTTGCTTTCCTGCATGATATACAGCTCCAGTCCCAGATCATTGAACTTGTAGATAATTCTCATCTCTTATGTATCTATGGCCACGGAGATGCATATATGTCTAGTTTGATTCTTTGATTTATCATATAGTCATCAGATCATCATCAATAACCAGCTTTTCTCATCATCAATAACCAGCTTTTCTCTCCTGTCAGTTTCACTAAATCAATCTTCTAAATGGGTTGATTTGGTTGCATATCCCGAGATCAAGCTTCAGCATATAGACTAGCCATAGAGAAAGATCGATTCATCAAAGTCTACGCCATGGCAAAGTACTTTGATGGGAGCACAGAAATCCAAGCAACTACACCATCTGATGGGAATGGGATCCAAACACTTCATCTTATGAACCCTAGCTACATATCATCATTTTCTGAAGCTATTGCAAACCAACAACAACAACATCAACCACCTCCGAGCATGTTCTTCTTCAACCCCACCACCAATGCTCCCGGCAATTTTCTAAACCTTCCGCACGCGATGCCACCAAACCACCACCTTGTCGGGATCCCACTGTCCTCCAACGCCACATCCACCAATCAGGACATTCAAAGCCGTTCATCTTATGGGGTCGTCTCTGCTGGCACACAGTACAGCCTCTGGGGTTCCATGGATCATAATTCAGTTGCCACAGTACCGACAGGTAGTAATTCCGGTGGGACCCCTGATGCCGTAACATCGCCGGTTGGTTTCCGACGACCGGTAGAGGTCTCTCCGGCTAGGCAAGGACTGTCGCTGAGCCTCTCATCCCAGCGAGTGCAGACACCTAGTATTTTTAGGCCTGTAATAAACAATGATCAACACGATCAGGTTCAACAAATGCATGGTCATCATGTTTCGGCCATAACTTCTAGTGATGATGTGAGGGTTTCTGGGAATTCTCCGTCTTCTCTGTCTGCAGTATCTAATGGAGTTTCGGGCATTCAAAACATGCTCTTGGGTTCTAAGTATCTGAAAGCTACACAGGAGTTACTTGATGAAGTTACTAACGTTGGAAATTTTGATAAGAGTGAAATGAAAGATGGGGCTAAAGAGAAGATGAAGGTGAGTAAAGAATCGACAAGTGCAGATGTATCCGGCTGCGGCGAAGGTGGTGAAAGTAGTACTAAAGGTGGAGGTACTGAACTTACGATGGCGCAACGACAGGAGCTGCAGATGAAGAAGGCCAAGCTTGTGAACATGCTGGATGAGGTAACTTTATACACGTATGTACGTACTGCGTTTGGAGAAACATACTGTTAAATGGTTTTCGTTTCATGATTGCATGCTTCCTGATCCTGATTAAAAAATAACGATCAAGAGGAGGAACCACATGTTTGGTGTGTTGGTGTCTCCTCGTATGATGTTTCAATTTATAAACTCAAAAAAGTCCCTATTATTGTATTGTAATCCACACAAAAGAGCGAAAAGGCTTTTCTTGAAGTTAGGTCTCTGTCATTTGATTCTGAACTTCGGATATAAGAAGTATTTCCTTTAACGACAGCCCACAAATCTGGCATCTTACTAGCATTAGTTTCAGTCTTGTTGAAGTTATTGTTGGACTCCAAGTCATTAAACATGATCTGAGTTTTTGTTGAGAAGTACGAGTTACAAAACAGGGGTACCTGGACATCATAGAAATCTCCAGGAAGACATAAATCCAGCTTGCTCGATAACACAAGCTCAGGCTTTATCATATATACTAATTATTTTTGTAGTTTCATAGATGTAAACTACTAATAGATGCTCTCAATTCCTTTTCCAATAACTTTGTTTATCCATTAACATGAAGGTGGAGCAAAGATACAGACAGTACCACCAAGAAATGCAGGTGGTAGTATCATCCTTCGAGCAGGCAGCTGGATTCGGAGCCGCCAAATCCTATACCGCCCTTGCTTTACAGACGATCTCAAAGCAATTCCGCTGCCTTAAAGACGCCATTGCTGTACAAATCAAAGCTACAAGCAAGAGCTTAGGAGAGGACGATTGTTTAGGAGTGAAGGTTGAGGGTTCTAGACTTAGGTACGTGGACCATCAGATACGACAACAAAGAGCACTTCAACAACTGGGAATGATCCAAAACAACGCTTGGAGACCTCAAAGAGGATTACCTGAACGTGCCGTTTCTGTGCTCCGTGCTTGGCTTTTCGAACACTTCCTTCACCCGTAAGTAGTTAAACAAATTTATATTCCAACTCCTTGACTTATATATCAAATTATTTACCTGATTATACTACAGTTATCCGAAGGATTCTGATAAGCATATGCTTGCGAAACAAACGGGACTTACTAGAAGCCAGGTAGCTAACTCATTTTTCACCTTCGACTACTGCCATGTGTCATCTTTCATCATACATTAATTACTTGCCATTGCCACTTCAATACGAAATATGCAGGTCTCTAACTGGTTTATCAATGCTCGAGTTCGCCTGTGGAAGCCAATGGTTGAGGAAATGTACACGGAGGAGATGAAAGAGCAAGAGAAAGATGGGAATGGCGAGAACACAAGCAAAAATGGGTCTAGTGCCTCTATTTTAGGAGTTGATAGCAGTGCAGTTCGTCATCAGCTGGATCAACGTAAAGTTCTTCAATCCAAACTCCAAATGGGAGCAAACCAGAATGCCTCTTCCACTGAACTATCTAACTCTTCCATCTCAATGTCTGCACTGGGAGGATCTAATGTTCATCCTCAAGCCGGTTTTGCCCTTATACGGCCATCTGAAATGGAGGGACTCGCTCAGAGGAGCTCCAAGAAACCAAGGAGTGGTAATAATGACATGCAGAACTCACCAAGTAGCCTGCTCTCAATGGACACCAACATGAAACATGGGGAATCGAGTGTGAGTTTTGCTGGTGAAAGGTTAACCAAGGATGGATATCCATTAATAGCTCATGGCAGTGGGTTTGGAGCTTATCCCATAGGAGACCTCGGCAGGTTTAATCCTCACGAGCAGTTAACAGCAAGATTTAGTGGAAATAGTGTCTCTCTTACTCTTGGTCTTCCACATTGCGAGAACCTATCTCTTTCAGGGACTCAACAAAGTTACATCTCCAGCCAAAATATTCCAATGGGAAGAAGACTTGAGATGGGAACTAGCGAACCTGACTTTTGTGGCATTAATTCCTCGCAGAATTCTCATTCAAGCGCTGGTTTCGAAACCATCAGCACCCAAACCAGAAATAGGTTTGTTGCTCAGTTGTTGCCAGATTTTGTGGCCTGACGAAGAATTGCAGTTCAGATCCCTCCAATGCGAAGTAATGGCTCGTGTAAGGAGACTTGCTACTTAGAGTAGGAACGATTAGTAGTCTAGGATTATACTCCCAAACAAAACACTACTCTTACTGACGTAGGTCAAGGAAGTTGGGTTGACGAGGATAAGGATTGTATACTACACAGTAGTTCATAATAATTTTATCATGTGAGCATTGAGCAGACGCAAAATTTTCATCTACGCATGTATGTAATTTATGTATTCTAGAATTTGGTTGGCCTTTGGTCATGAATTTGCAGTGATTTTAATCTTTTGTAATTATCCTTTTTTTTCTTAATAAGTGAATAAACCTTTCAAATTATATAGTAGTACAATCAACCCAATATTTTATAATAATAATCAAATATTTATATTAAATTTAATTATGTGGGAATACGAAATTATTAAACTATTCTGTTTTTTTTAACAAAAGATACAAGAAGCATATCAATGAGAAGTATAACATGTATAATTTTATAACTTAAGAAGATAAAAGTTGTTGATTGTAAAATTGTTTTTTTAAACAAATTGTGCGTAATTATTTTAATTGAATATTAAATTTATTAAAATTATAATTCTAGTCAGATGGTCCAAATAACATAATGATAAAAATCAATCCTACCACACCCTTCTTATGTAGGGGGGAAAAAAGGCACTTTTTGTTTTGGAGTAACAAATTGGAGTTCTTTGGCATAAACTCAAAGCTTGTTTTTAGAAGCACACATAAACTTCTTATTACTACATTTTAGGCCTGAATTAGTGTGAAAAAACATATGAGAGTTGTGAGTTTTGTGGGGTGCAAATTTTGGGTATCTTTAGCCTCACAATTTTGATCAACTTAATAGATCGGGGGTCAAATATGGTCTAATTGAGTAGATTTTTGAAAGGCATGTAGGTGACATCTAGGCTTCGATCTGAATGGTGTAGATCTTGTTATTTGCACTGGTTTGTCAGAAATCACTGCTGCATCAAACCCTTATTTTTGGGTGACATTTTCACCCTTTCTCTTCTCTTATGTTTTTGTTGATTGATTCTTGCAATGCTGATTTTGTACCCGTTGATGATTGTTGGAGTTGGATATTTTGTAACCTTCCTTAATTATAGTGAAGCAATTTGGTAGATGTAGTGTCCCATGATTTTTGAAGTTCGCATTGAGGTCAAGCAATTTGGTGGACGTAGTGTCCAGTGATTTTTGCAATTAGCATTAAGGAGGTTTTTCCCGTACAAAATTTGTGTCTTTACTCTTCTAATTGTTTGAATATTTTCATCTATTTTTTGCTCGTTGAGATTTATATTGGTTAGGTTGATTTTGATAGAAGAAATTAGTTTTGTGAGAATGTTTTAGTTAAACAAGATTGTGACTTCCTAGTAATTATACTAGTTTGATAATGCCCTTTCTTCAACAATTGGTATCAGAGTTGTAGTTTATTTGTTGATTTGTTTAAATCATAGATACAAGTGTTAACACACCTATGATGTTTAGTTTGAATGGTCGTAACTATCACTTTTTGGAAAGGGAAAATGAAAGAATTGCTATATGTCAATAGTTTGCACTTATTGGTGTTTAGTAAGGAAAAGCCCATTCACAAATTGATGATCAGTGAATTTTTGGGCATTAATAAGTTTGTGCATATATTTGTGAAAGCGTAGATGATAATGTTCTTAACCACGTTAATAATAAGACTAATGCAAAGACTTTGTAGGACAAACTTGAATTTTTGTATGTTAGTAAAACAGGGAATAATAAGTTGTATCTAATAAAGAAGCTGATCAACTTGAAATACAAAGGTGATGCTCCTATGTTTGTTCACTCGAATAATTTTGAGAGTGTTATGTAGTAGTTCTTCACTGTGGAGGTCAAGTTTGATGATGAAATTTAAGAAATTATGTTGCTTAGTACTTTGCCATATTCAAATACATGAGACACTTTCAAAATGACTCTTGAAAGTGTCTCCCAACCATAAAGTGACATTTAACAATTATACTCCCAATGGCAAAGTGACTCTTGACTTTGCTACAATAAGTCTCTTGGATGAGATGAGAAAGAAGTTTGTTGACTTGTCAACACAATCTAAAGAAGCATTAGTTGCTAAAAACAGGGGAAGGAGTAAGAGTAAGGGCATAATGGTATAGGAGAAAGTTACAGCAAGTTTAGAGGTAGATATAAGAATATGCAATGTCTTTAGTAGGATAAAATGAGTCACATAAAAAAGTTTTTTTACAAGTAGAAGAGAGATAATAAAGGTAGCAACAATAAGCAAGATAAGAAGCGTGACAAGAAGGATTAAGATAATGATGATCGTGCTACTATCGTAACCTGTGATGATATCATCATTATCCATTATGAGAATTTAGTTAACTTTTTTAATTATAAGACTAGTTGGGCAGTTGACCGTGGTGCCTCACTTCATGTTACATCAAGGAAGGATTTCTTCAGATTTTATACAACAATTTAGGGTATTAAAAATGGGTAATGATGGCTTGTCAAAGGTTGTAGCCGTTGGAGTTGTTTGCTTAGTAATCGATACTAGAGCAAGGTTGCTACTGAAGAATGTTATATATGTACCTAATATTCTCTTGAACTTGATCTGTACAGGTAAAGCTTGATGATGAAGGCTTTTGTAACATTTTTAGATTTGGACAATAGAAGCTTACCAAGGGCTTGCTAGTGGTTGCTCACGAGAAGAAGCACTCAAGCCTTTACATGATGCAATCTTCAATTATAAAATATGGCATTCATGTTGCAAAAAGCGACCCAACAAAATTGTGGCATAGACTTCTGAGCCAAATAAGTGAGAAGGGATGAGTTATCTAATAAAAAAGAATTTGCTTTTAGGAGTGAAGAGTGTAAAGCTTGAAAGATGCCCTCAATATATGGCTAGAAAACATAATATAGTTTATTTTAAGAGTTAGCCTTCGTTGAGAAATTATGTTTGCTCAATTTAGTTCATTTTGAAGTTTGTAGACGTTAAAGGTAAAACCTCATAATGATGCACTTTATTTTGTAAGCTTTATTGATGATTGTTCCAGAAAGCTTTAGGTGTATGCTTTGAAATCCAAATATCATATGCTTGATGTTTTTAAGCATTTTTAAGCTTTGGTTGAAAGGCAATTTGAGAGAAAATTGAAGTGGAATGATGGCAAATATATGGGACCACTTGATCATTATTGTAAGTCACAGGGAATTAAACATCATAAAACACCTAAAAGATGCCTTAGTTAAATGATGTAGCTGAACGACTGAACAAAACTTTACTCAAGAGAGTTCTTTGTTTACTTTTAGGAATAGAGTTGTCAAAAAGCTTCTTGGGTGAGACGCTATATATCATAGTGCACATTATTAATCTTTTTCTTTATGTTTCTTTGAAGGGTGATGTTCTAAACAAATTTTGGTTTGGAAAGAAGATTTCTTATGATCACTTGTGGATGTTTAGGGGCAAGGCATATATACATGTGCCAAAAGGTTAAAGATCAAAGTTAGATCCTAAGTTGTGCCAATACATCTTTTTGGGTTATGACCAAGATGATTTTGACACGAGATCTATTATCTAGTTGAGAAGAAATTGGTTCCAAGTAGGGATGTGGTAGTTATTGAAGAGTAGAAAATTGTCGATATAGAGAAAATACAGTCGAAGAAGTTTATATCAAATATAGCAATGACTTGTTTGATTTGGATCCTCCTATGTTAACTTTTACACCTGCTCCAACTCGAAATGAAGATGACCATCAAGTCAAAGATGGTGATGATGCTGACATAACTGATGGTGATATGTCTACTGATAATGATGTTGTTGCTAATGATAATCATCATGATACCCCTGAGACTAAGTTAACTCCCTTGAGAAGGTCTATCAATGAGCAACAACCTTCTACAAGGTATCCTCCTAATTAGTATATGCTCTTGACTAACAAGGGAGAGCCTTAATGTTTTAAGGAAGCTATGGAACGTGATGACAAACAGAGTTGGATGGATGCAATGGAAGATGAAATTTAAGTCCTTGCATGACAATCATACTGTGACACCCTAATCGCTCATAGGACGATATACGAATGCGTACAAAGCAGACCTAGTCAATCTAACAATTCCTAAAGATAAGACAAACATACACCACCTTTCATATTTCAAGGTGGTTTTTACAAATCACAAGTCACAAATTACTCATATCATGTCCATACGTTAAAAATGTCATTAGTACCGGCCATTTGTATATACTATTCTGCTTAATATTTATAAATACAACACAATGTTTAGATACAAAAATCTTTTAAAAGGTTATACATCCTTCTTTGGCTATTGCAGTTATCCCAACCTTAACTTTATTTATCATGACTTACTCGGAGGAAAAACTACCGTGCTAAGCATATAGCTTAGTGGGGAATAATGGTGTAAGATGACAAATACTAACAACAATCGCCTAACATTCACATGTAAATGATTCATGACAATTAAGTGATGGGAAATACATTATAAAATAAAAGTCATGAAGTATCACATAACAATATTTGAATATAATATTCAAAGGTTATTTCGAATATAAGTTTGCATCAGAATAGAACAAATATCAAAACATATATAGAATTGCCTACTAATTTCTTCAGACTTGGGTAACAGGAACATAACGGAAGATACCTATGATTGATATCTATAGAAGAGACAATAGCCTCTAAAATATAAGAGACGTAAGTCTCTAAAATAGAAGACACCGTAATGTCTCATAATAGAAGCAGCTGCAGACCCTTTTAAACATGCTTATTTACCCACAACTAAGACTTGGCAGGTTAAAGTCAATTATCAGAACGTTATAATTACATTTCAGAGTCACAATAAAGAGTAATAATTCATAACATAGAAACTCATTCCCTTTTGTTTGCATTATAATTTGAAAATGTTTATTACGCCCAATCATATTTAATATGCTTTATGATCACATTCTTGTTTAATAATACATCAATGAAAGCATTAAAGTATATACACATTACGTGCATGATGAGTCTCATATTACCCTTATAACTGTGTTGCTAAGTTTTAGTGACATACAAAAATGTTCAGATAAGATGTGGTAAAAATTGAAAACAAAAACAAGTTCACAATCGTGACAGAAGACCCCTACAGTCATGATAGAAGAGCTTTCTACTGGGTCACAGTTGTGATAGCCATGTCACGCTCGTGACAAAGGATCTTGATGATGTGTCATGATCGTGACACCCTTGTCATGGTTGTGACAGACACTTTCTCCACTCATACCACTACTTGTTCCTTAATATGCATATAGAAAAAATTCGAATTAAACTTTGAGGTATTATATACATTTGTTTCCCTATGTCTTTAGTTTCTATATCATTAAAAATTAGGCCATTTGGACTTTTAAATCATAAGATAGACCAAATATCACAAACTGCTCCAAAATAAGGGCAACAACAAGTCACCATTTTCGATCTCAATTTCCAATGGCATAAAGCCAAAATTAAGTTAGAGTCTCTTCTAGATATTTTTAGTTCTATGTCTTAGGTTTCATATGCAACTAAAATAACCTAATTTAGAGGTCTTTAAGTTGAATTATGTCCCAAACAATGTGATTGATTCAAAACCTAAGATAGAATTCCACTACACGATACTCTCTTGTCATATTCAACCAATTTCATGCAAAGTAACACCAAAATTATTGAATCTTATATGGGCATAATTGGTATTTAATTAGAATTATTTGTAATTCTAATTAAAGTTTAATTGAAATTAG
>JANIIA010000009.1:8328986-8348580 GCA_027478495.1 Erythroxylum alaternifolium | reverse complement strand
TTTACCGACGGTATATTGTCTTTTTTCGTCGGTAATTGCCGTATGTAATTCACTATTTTCTTGTAGTGCTAGGTCTAATGTTGGAGTGAAGGTTTGCTGGAAGATAGAGAATTTTATTCTCAATTCCAATTTGTTATCTGAGTTTGTGAGTCTTTGGTGAGGGTGTGCCGTTTATCTGATAGAGAAGAAAAGCTAATAATGGGTTTTTTTTATGCCATAGAGAGAACGACGAAAGCAATTAGGGCCAATCTGAAACATAGGCCTTCTTTGTACACACCGTATCTTGCAATCATTAATGAGAAAAGGGGGAGACAACTTTCTTCTCTATTGTTTGCAGCTGGGGAATTTTTAAATCCTAGTGTCTATTTTAGACCATATTTCACTAAGCAAGTTAAAGTTAATAAAGGAATGCTTTTAACTATTACAATAATTGTTGGTAATAACGCGATGCAAGATCCCTTAAGCTCACAAATGGAGCTTTATAAGTTGTCTTATGGGGATCTTGGAATGCCGATCGCTATTCGACAAAGAGGAAAACTTTCTCCAAGTATTAGTTGTTTCCTTTTTCTTATTTGATGAAAATTAATTATTACTTTATTTTGTTTATGATGCTACTTTTGTTATCTTACAACTTATAGTTTCTTGGTGGGATAAATTCGAAAATAGTGTTCCAGAATCGAAAAAATTTACAATTCGAATTTTAAGTCAATGTGTGAGTGCAACAGGCTCTGAATAAAATTAGAGCACATTTGAATTTATCCACTATAAGAAAAGAAATAGATTGGAGCATAAAAGGTTGAATGACTTAGTTTATGTTCGTTACAATTTCAAGCTTCGAGAAAGGTATGTTATTATCATTATTAATTTTGATATAATTTCTTATAATTTTCTAATAATTAGATTTTATTTTTTAATATGAGTCTTAATAGCACAAGTGGTTCAACTGATCGAATTTCTATTGATAATATTGATCTTTTGACTGAAGAACTGGATTTGGTAGATCTCAATGACTTGGAAGATAATCTTGGATGGAAAAGCATTGACATGTCATTTGGTGCATTAAATTTGAATGATAATGATGATGAAACTCCTCTCAATGATGAGGATTTTGTACTAAATGATAACTAGAGTCAGTACAGTTATAGCAGGTATCCTCCTGTTGACGATTGAATTTCATTCCAGGTTATTTTTTTCCTCTTCTTTTAATTTTACTTATATTTAATATTTATTAGTTCATGCTAAATTCTATATATGTGATGTAATTGTAAAAGTTTTGTTTCAGGTTTAACTTCAACTTGATTCTTTCTTCGTCATGATGAAATTGTAATAGTTAAGGATATTTATTGTTCTTTTTATTGAATGTTTTGAAGTAATTATTATTTATTAAAATGATAAAATTGTATTATTGTAATATTTTAAATACTTTGTACTGTTCTTATTTTTATATTTGTATTATGTTGATTGTCTTTTTTCATATTAATTGTGGTTATTATTTATATATGAAATATTTAAAAAGTATTGTTATTTCATACTAAATTATTAATTTTGATTATTATTTATTATTATGATTTTTAGAAACAAGGTTGACGTAAACTTGTAAGTTATAAAGTATATAGCATATAACTGTATAATATACCAGGGGATTATTTTGCAAAATTTATAAAATTTTAGAAATTATTTTATAAATTTAAAAAATTACCGAAAACAGTACCCGGTATTGATCGGTATCGGTACAGTATCGTACCAGAAATCAATCTAGTACCAAGTCCGGTATGATATTTGCAACTTTGATGGTATGTACAAGGCCTGATATAGCTCATACAGTTAGCCTAGTTAGTAGGTTTCTTTCTAATATAGGAAAAGAGCATTGAAATGTAGATCAATATTAGGCGTGAGAAGCTTATTCTTGTTGGTTACTAGAATATTGATAGGGCGAGTGAAATTGACTCTAAGAAGTCTATTTCGGGTTACTTGATCACTTTCACTGGGGAAGCAATGGCCTCACAACTGAAGATGAGTTTATAGCAACGATAGAGGCACATAAATAGCTGCTTTGGATGAAACGTTTTGTTCGTGAGTTTGAATTTACACAAAAGAGGTATACGTTATGTTGTGATAATCAAAGCGGGATTTATCTTGCGAAGAATCCAACTTTTTATGCTAAGTCAAAGCACATTAATGTAAGGTATCATTTGATTCAGGATGCTCATGATGTTAAGTTTCTTAAGTTGGAGAAAATTTAAACCAATGACAATGGTTCTGACATGATTACAAAACTATTACCAAGAGGCAATGTGAGACTTATTGTACTATTGTCAGAATGGCCATTAATCAGGAGGGAGAGATTTGTTAGGTCATGAGTCCCTTCTTATGTGGAAAAGAAAATAGCATGCTTGTTCTCTTATTTTAGGAGCAACAAATTAGGGTTTTTTGGCCCAAGCCCAAAGCTTGTTTTTTAGGGCACATATAAGCTTCTTATTGTTGCACTTTAGGTCTAATTTAGTGTGAAAAAATAGAAGAGAGTGGTGAGTTTTGAGGGCTGTATATTTTGAGCAACTTTTAGCTTCACAGTTTTGATCAACTTAATTAGGGATAACAATTTCAGCCCGACCTGTTCGGCAGGCCCGGCCCGTGTTTTGGCCCGAGTTGGGCGGGCCATGGGTGAGCCACGGGCCGACCATGGTCTGCCCGTGCAGACCACGGGTTGGCCGGGCCCTGCCCGTGACCCACTGGCTTTATCCGAAACGATTTCGTTTTGATTAAAACGATGTCGTTTTGATATATTTTTTAATAAAAATATAATGGACGGGTCGGACAGGCCCTACTTGCCCGTGGACCGACGGTGGGCTGGTGGGTCTGGCCACAAGCCAGCCATCCTGGCCCGTGCAGGCCACAGGCTAACCTGCGGCCCGCTATAACTAAGGCTAGGCTGGGCCCGGATTGCCATCAGCCCGGCCCATTGCCATCACTAAACTTAATGGATAGAGGGTCAAATATGGACCAATTGAGCTGATTTTCAGAAGGCACATAAGGGACACGCAAGCATTTGTTTTGAATAGTGGAAATCTTATTATCTAATTTGGTTTGTTGAAAATCATTGTTGCATGGAACCCCTATTTTTGGGTGATGTTTTCAACCCTTCTCTTCTTTTGTGCTTTTGTTGATTGGTTCTTATAATGTAGACCTTGTACATGTTGGTGATTGTTAGAGTTAGATATTTTGTTACCTTCTATGTTGCAGTGGAGCATTTTAGAGGATTTAGTGTCTTATAGTTTTTCCTCTTCGCATTGAGTAGGTTTTTTCACTTAAAATTGTGTATATCTTTGTCCTTCTAGTTGTTGGATTATTTTCATCTATTTTTTATCCATTAAAGTTTATATTAGTTGTATTAATTTTAGTAAACAAATAATTTTGTGGGAATATTTGAATGAAGTAAATTCTTGACTTACTAATAATTGTATTAGTTTAATAAGGCCCTTTCTTCAACACAATCAACATTTTATTTTCATAATTATTGTTAAATTGAATGATAATTTATTAAATTAGGGTTTTAACTGGATGGTCTACTAATTTAATATTAAAATTCAATTTTACATTCAGCAATTTTATCTTCATAATTATTGTTAAATTAAATACCAATTGTATTAAAATTAGAGTCTTGATTAGGTGGTCCTACCAATTTGGCGTGCATGTTAATGACAACCACCACGTTCCATAAATACAGATTTCTGTTAATCTATTGTCTAAAAGTAATAATTTGTTTTATCGACTTTTTCAGTAAAAAAACTAGAAAATTTATAAAAACTTCGAAAAACTTGCTGGTTAGGACTTGAATCGGGTCGGGTTTCAGGGCCAGATATCGAGCTACCTACCAATGAACGCGAAAGGTAGGCAGTGAACAAGCTGAAGGTGTGCGAATGGAGAAAGCAGAAAAACAACCAAGCGCCAATTGGAGCGAGGAACTGGAAGATTTGGTGGCCGCTGGCGACACCGACGGAGCCATCTCTCTCCTCGAAGCCTCTGTTTCCAAACTTGAAAACCTCCGCCTATCATCATCATCATCATCCCAATCAGTGGATCTCCAATTGGCCTCTGCTCTTACCGAGTTAGCTAACCTCTACTCTTCCAAACACTTCTCTCTTAGATCCGATGAACTCCTCGCTCGCGCTTCTATTCTCAAACAACAGGCCCTTCATCCTCCATGGTATTCTATGTTTCTTGCTTTCTTTTTGCTTACTGTGTGGTTGCTGAGAAAAGTTTGTGTCTGTTTTCTTTTTTTGAGTCTTTGATTGATTAGATGGGCAAAAATGTAGCGAAATTTAGCCTTCTAGGTCTTTTCCTTTCATTGTTTTTGCGAAGTTCATATATTGTTATAGCGTTATGGGTTCGAACTGTTACTTTATTTGCCGGCGCCTCTTTTCTTTGGAAACTACTTGTTGATGGTTTTTCTTCTCAGTGATACTGACAATGTGAAGAGAGACTTGAAGGAAAATGAAGGTTCAAAATCGAATGCTGCTTCGTATCATCGTGGGGCAGTTGGTGATGGATCGTCTACTTATGGTGTATATCTTGGGCTCCTTAGTCTTTTCATCTTTTTGATCAAGCGTTTATGCTTTGTTTCTCCAGTACGAGAAAGTAAAAGAATTTGTATGTGGATTTTTTTAAAATTTTTTTGTGAAGGGAATTTTGAGCAATCCCTGAATCCACTTGATGATGCTTCTTTCAACGGGTCTTCAGATGATGGTATGTCTCTTTTGATTGACCGCTTTTTTCTTTTTTACTTTTTGTTTGTTCTCTNNNNGGTTTATGTTGTTGTTTTTCGCTGAAGAATAATCCCAAACTTTAACAGTCATATGTTGTTAAAATTTGTCATGCAAATACTTTAGATGTTCTGCTGATTTTCCTTCCTCTTCATGTGCATGACTGGAGTACAATCAACGGTTTTAAAATAAATTCAACAGTGCAAACATTAAAATCTGGCTTTGGTGCTTTTGTAGATGCAGATTATTATGTAGCAGTAGCCCTAGGCCCACGTTCAATGGCTTGCAACATAATTCATGTTGAAGTCATTGTATCATAAAGGTTCTCCAAACTATTGCCTGTATCAGTTTACACTGGTTGTCTTTAGGTTTTAGGATCAGATTGTCAAAACTTTCAAAGTCAACGTGGTTGTGCCTGCATAGAACTATGGGATCTTTCGAATAATCGGTAATAATTGCATAGGGTCTGACAAATTAACGGTTGGAATGATCGTTGTGGTTTGAAAGTTATGGACTTTGTATCCAAGTATCATAACCACATATCTCCACATTCGTTTGCAGTATGTTCTTTTTCCTGTTAAAGAAAAGACTCATGAAGGATTGGAGAAATTGTCTTTTGTCAAAGTTCATTCTGCTGTTCTTCTTTTGTGGTGCAGTATCAAATCATGTCTTCTTATCCTAATACGGCTGTTTTTCGAATTTTAACTAAGGAACTAAAATGATTACCATCTAAATCTACTTAACAGATTGGGAAGCTATTGCAGATCGTGCACCCAATGAATTGCTATCCTCAGAGTGCTTAACTGGTGTATCAAATATTTCCTTAGATGATGCCAATGTTCAAACTTCTCATCGACGTGGAAGGGGTACTTTCTCATACAGAAAGAATGGATTGTACAGTGACAATGTGCACGAGGCATCTTCCGTTGATGGTGTGGATGATGCTGATGTGGAACAAAATAAGCAGCAGTCTGTGGAACCAAAACATTGTAAGATATTTGTCATTTCTTATTGGAATAAAGTATCATGAGTAATATCATTTTGCCTTTCTTTTTCTTGTTGGTAAACTTTTTATGCTGTTGAAAGTCTTTACCTTTGGGAGTGAATTGTTCCTCTAAGAAAAGCTGATTTATTTTAATTCGTAGATTGCTGATTACTGTTTTCAAAGGTACTTGAAATCACTATATGTTGAGTCATTCTTTACACTTATTACTATTGTATTGTCTTTAATAATACATTCTAGTTAGTTTTAAAGGGCAGGATAAATTTTGCATTCAGTTATCTTTATCCTGATTGACAAAAGTGAGATAATCTCTTTTGCACATGTATTCTGAGTCCTAAATCGAAAGCTAAAGGAAAAGTCTAATTAAAACTTGGAATAGTTGTAAGCTCTCAAGCTTTTTGGAAAACTTTGGGCCAGAAGTTGTTGAAGTTCTGGTTGGATTATTATTGTTTAAAGTGAACTAAAATAAATTGTAAAGAAAGACAACTAACCTTACATTAGCAGGCCTAAGAATTATTCTTAGAGAAAAAGAACAATTCATTTATTTGATATTGTACTTAAAAATAATTCTATAGATATTTAGAGAGCTCCTCAGAATTCCCTCTGCATATTAATCTTGTTAAACTAGAAAGCCATGAAAGGATCTAGATGTAGATTTGTCGCACTTGTTATTAGACTGAACTGTTATAAGGAATATTAGGCTATAATTAGTCTTATGTCTCATAATTATTTATTATATAAGCTTTAATATGATTCCCTATTACCTTGACAAACCATATCAAAGCTGTTGAAAGTTTTGCAGGCTCTTCTCTCATGGAATTTTTATTTGAGTGGCATTCATTCTCTTTGGCTTGAAAGAAGTCAACTTTGACATGGCATGATATAAAATTTCCTTTTTCAAGTATATATATATAGTATCATTGGATCCTTTAGTTGTTATTTTCAGTTTGATTTTATTTTCAATTACTTCTTACGGAAAAAAAAAATATGCCACTTTGATTTAGAAAAAGTTTGCCTGTCTGAACTAGATTTGATAGGTGCTTTTTTATCATTTAAGTGACTTCTCTATTATTGATAAAGGAATGTGACCGATGGCCATGAATGAAGCTACCTCTATGTCATATTTTTACTAATCACTTTGTCAATTCCATATGTATTTAATTTCTATAAATTCTTGAAGGTATATTTTCTAATGTTTCTGGCCATTAGTTTTAAACAGCTGCTAACATTGTCTTGTTTGATCTTCAATAAACACTATTTTTAATGAATACTCGATGTAGACTTATGCCGTTACAGCCATAATAGTCATAATATAACTTGCTAATAATTAAAATTTGGAAAGCAGAAGTTTAAAAGACATTGATAACGTTACAGAAGGATGAGCATCCCATTCAATTTTAAAAAATTGAGTGTACCACTTCTAAGATACATTATTTCTGGTTTTATGCATTTTTTAAATTTAATTATCTTGAAGTTTTATATTTTTCATATACTAAATTCCTCCAGAAAAAAAAAGTTTGTCACTGTTTCGTTGGATGTCTTATGAGTCCATTACTTGTATCCAGCTAAATATGGCACACACCATGTCCTTGTTTTGGCCGACTTTCCACCAAGTACTAGGACAATAGACCTAGAAAAGCATTTTGAGGACTTCAGGGACCATGGAGTTGTGATTCGCTGGGTAAATGATACAGTAGCCCTTGCAGTATTTCGAGCACCACCAATTGGTAACTAAATTTACTGTCCTTTTCTGTTTCCTCATGTTGAAAACAAATATGTTGTATAACATTTTGGACATTTTTGTCAGATTGCATGTTAATGGTATTTGGTAAAGCAGCATTAACATTTTTCATGCGAATCATCTACAAAAGAATGCAACTATGATTGATGGTTCTAGATTGTGTCTTTCTTTTACGTACAACTTTTAAATTGTTTATCACATTCGTGTAGCTTTCTTAAATTCTTTCAACAATGGTATATACAATTTGAAGTCTAAAAAAGAAAACGAAAAATGATGAATATATTGGCCCTTTGTCTTTGTTTGTGCAGTCTTTTTCCCTTTTGTGAGTGCTAGGCTTTTCAGACGCTACTGATGTAGCAACTGTTACAATCTTGATGTTGAAAATGGTTTAGGCTCGCTTTTGTTTTCCATATGTTATTTATGGAATTCCTGATTGTTTGTGCTCATACAGATCTATTATCTGAAACATTCTGCTTATAAAGTGGAGAAAATTGGTGCACTAGAACTGCTTTCTTTCTCCTCCTCTGTTCCTTGTTCATACTATCCTGGCAGCTGTTTTTGTTTATGATGCATTTTCGTTGATGGTTCTCTAAAACATTGTATTTTCACCTTTATAGTGCTTTATTCATACTATGTATACTGTTCTCTGTGCATGCTGTTGGCATGCATGCATATTTGATATTCATATTCTAATTCATTATTAGCCTTTTAGCCTTTGCTTCTATTTACAGTTTTAATCTCCTAAGCAGCACTTGAGGCCCGGAACCAGGTTAAATTTCCATTCACCATGCGCATACTTGAAGTGGATGATATCCTTATGGACTCAATACCGATGAAAGGTAATCTTGCCACACATATCCCTACGTAAATTTTGTGACCATCAAGTTCCTCGTGAATTGCAACTGTAGCCTTTGAAATTTCTTTCGGTGAATGACTTTTATACTTATGATAGAAGATATATTCATCTTTGGATGTGCCATTTTCAGTTTGCTTGAGCATCATGGTGAGTTAGTGCCTCTAAGGTAACGATTGCTCAAGTATAATATACACTCCTTAAGGAATGGCAATCAGATGACTTGATTCTTGGATAGTATGTTACCCTTTACAAACTTTAGTGTTAGTAAGGTCTCATAGCTTTTCTTACTATGATTCAAAAATATTGTTTTGGGATTAAAATGACATTTCAATTACTCTTGCTTCTTCACAGAAAAAATACATTTGACTACTAAATATTTAGAAGTCATTTTGTTGACCTAATGGAGGTAAAAAAACTATGGACCTATCAAACTTCAGTGCTGTAACATAGTTACTTAAGCGGGCTGCAATTAAATTAAAGTGAGAATATGGAGGGCTTGCTACTGTCATCTTGCTCCTGAAAAATATTCATTCAAGTATTCTGTCATACTTTTTCTAAATTTTGCTCGTCAGTTTTGGGTTGCACAACGAGGGGGTAATGATACCTACACCCCAACCCCATTCCAACCCATGTGAAGATTTACTAACGGGTATCCCATTTTTCATAGTACTTTTGACATCCTCTTCTGGCTTTCGGTTAAATTGAAACGCAACTAGGCAGGGACGTGATCTAAACTCAGGTCTTCAACATGTAATGATATCTAGAGCTTCTTATTGAGAACTTATGTGCAGATGCTCTTTGTTCTCAGATGGAGGTTAAATTTGGTTATACGTCCGATAGGAACCTTGTGGAGCTAAAATTTATTGTAAATGTTGTGCAGTTATTGTCTGATTTTGTATGCTTGAATGTGCTATATTGAGTGGAAAGAACTATCTTTCTGCTTCTAATAGCTTTCTACTTACGATCATACTATACTTGGCTAATGAAATTGATCTTTTAGATCTAGAACCTCCTCGACAAAGGCCGCGAACATCTGCAAGAACTGCACAGAGGTTAATTGCACAGGGAATGGGCTTGAAATTGCCATCAACAGCTTTTGGTTCCAGGGAACTGAAGACCCAGGAAGAAGCTAGAAAGAATCGCATAGTTACAAGGCAAAAAATGAAGGATGATGCTTGGGGCGATGATTGATGGAAACTATATTTTCATATCTTAATGGGTACTTAGAAGTATAGCATTTATATACGTATCCTCCCATGTCAATTAAACTGAACTTTTGTATAAAATATAGCTACTTGGAAACCAAAAACATGAGTTGTTTCGTAGGTAAGTTTGATATCTCCTGTGCTGTATGATCTAAGGTTTTGGCAGAGCGGTATCGGCAAGGTCTAAAAACTCTTTCCCTTAAAGATCCATCAAGCTTTTCGTCATAAACATTAAAAAATGTTTCCTAGGATTGATGTTCATATGATGCAAGAGAGATTAGTATTCCAATCAAAAGACTTGATAGTTCAATCTTTTTACAAGGGAAAAAATTATTTGTTTTTATTATTTTGTGCCTATTTTATTTCATAAGTATTTATTCATCTAATAAATAAGATTTATAGGAATTAGATGGATGAATGTTCGTAGAATATAGTAGGTATAGAATAATTAGAACAAGTGATTTGAATTTTTTTACGAGTGATTCTTTTAACAGTTGAAGATTTGAACCACCTGGTAAAAGAATAAAACCTTAAGAAAAGGGAAATAGATATTCTGATATTATGTTTAAAAAAATTCTCATTCACGTAAAAGTTTCTAATACAAATATGTAAATAAAATTAAATATTATATAATCAGAATGCCATAGAGGATTTCATTTGTAAGAAAAGGTTCAACGGTTGCCGGGATGAGATGGAGTTGAGTAAGTGGCACGTAAATCTAATCCGACGCTTCATGCCTGCTTGAACACCAGTCCCTAGTTCCATTTGTCTGACGTTCTTTTTCACTTTCTAGGATGGCCCATCAGATTGATGTGGACAAGCACGAGCTCTGCTAATTGCTCGCTTTGGAGGCAACTTGACGTTTAACTAATGCACGCGATATGAATATGATGTCTCCTTATATTTTAAAATAACTTTACGAAACACGACACTAGCTTGCGCCAAAAGAAGCTGACTCCACACTCTGACACAAGTCTTCGGATTTTGGACGATATTTATTCATTACAGACAAAGGGATCCTCTGCCAAAATGTCTGGCATACTTAATTTCAAACTTTGAAGTTTCAGCCCAGCTTTCCATGGAACAGATTAATAGATTATAATATATGCTTTTGTTGGCTTACTAATCCTCTCCCAGAAACGAACCCATTGTGTACTTGGCTCAGTTATTCTATTACTGGAGTGGGTTTCCCAAAGAAGATGATACAAGTTTAACACGACCATTGAAGGTTCATTGTTATTGGTTACCAGTGATCTGTCATCGGTTACTTCTTTCATTCCGGTGATCCTGACTACCAAAATCCTGTGAAAGCAGTCTATGATGGATACTCTTCCCATAGAGATAGCTCTCGACATATTGTCCAGGCTGCCAGTGACTTGTCTTATGCAAATCAAGTGCGTATGCAAAGCTTGGTGTGCATTAGTTCAAGACCCTCGTCTCTGTGTTCCGTACCACACACGAGCAATCAACAAAGATCCATGTCTTATTCTTCACCGTAACTCACCAATCCGAAACAAACTATATCATGTTTCATCTGCCCGAGTGCCTGAAGGCTTGTTGAACAAGGCGACAAGGATTGATTCGAGGGTTACTTCTATCTTGCCTGATCACAATATCATAGGTTCGTGTAATGGCCTGTTATGTATATCTGATGCACTTCATATAGATCCTTTGTACATTCTCAATCCTTTCGTTGGATCTCACACGAGACTGCCTCGTCCAATCTCGTACCATGAGCAAGAGGTAACTCTTGGATTTGGTTATCATCCCATAACGAAGGAGTACAAAGTTGTCAGAATAACATCCTATGTTAATAAAGATAGCTATCTGTCGCTTGTTGGATGGTTTGAGGAATCAGATGTGCAAGTTTTCACGCTTGGCATGAATGCATGGAGAAGCATAGGAACAATTGCTTGGAGAGTAGATGGGATATCAAGTGAAGCCCTGTCAAATGGGGCTCTCCATTGGGTAACTATGCGACGTGAGTATCTACCTAACCATAGTTTGCATATAGTTTCGTTTGATCTAGGAGAAGAAAGGTTCAAGGAAATAGAGCTCCCCAGTTGTGGTAGTCTCAGTTCTTGCAACTTTCATCTAATATCACTACAAGGCTGTCTTTCCGCTGCTGTTTGCTGTCCTGAAGGACAAATTGAGATATGGATCATGAAAGAATACTCGGTGAAGGAGTCCTGGATGAAAGAGTACGTCATTGGGACTTATTTACCTCGTAGACTCAAACAAAACGTTGATTTCAGACTGCCAATCAAGGAAGCCATCCAAGTTCTTTGCGTCTTGAAGAATGGAGAAATCTTGCTGGAGTATGAAAGCTGCTCTCTGGTTTTGTACAACCCTCGAAGTAAGGAATTCAAGGAGCTGGATATATCTGGCCTGCCTAATTGTTTCTCAGCAACTGTTCATGAGGAAAGTCTTTTGCAGGCAGAGGAAATCACTGGCATGAAAACACAATGGTAGTAGCTGCTTATACTTTGTCCTAATGCCTTGATTTTGATTCTCTTTACATTAGAATCTTCTTATCTAATGAAGAAGCAGAGTTTTTACCAAGAAGCCGTTACGGGACTGGGTTATAGTATAACACAGGTGCAGTTCCATTATCACGTTATCTTTTAATTTGGTATTTTTTGTTATCGTAATACTTGCAATTTTTGGTTTTACTCTTGCCACTAAATTAATTTACTAGTCCTTGCTTTAGATTCTCTTTGTCAATTGTAATTAGAACTCTATAATTGTACAAAAGCAAATAGTCTTAAATAATTAAATCAGTCCAAGGCATTTGCTCTGTCTTCACTTATTTAAAAAGCTTCAGTATATTTTTTAATGATTGTAAAGAAGCAAATAGTCTTAAATAATTAAAACAGTCTAAGACATTACTTTGTCTTTACTTCTATGAAAAGCTTCAGTATACTTTTTAACTTTATGTCACAAATGAGACAGAAACTAGACTACCAGAGTGAAACTAGACTACTGGAGTATAAAAAGATCCAAATTTGAGTTTTATTTTAGCCAGAATTTGGATTACATAGTTTAAGTGGTTTGATTATGATGCGTAGGATCAGAATGAAATTTAGAGAGAGAGTAACGCGAACTTACAAGTCAATTTACACAGACATGAATCCATAAAGATTGGTTATTAGCTACAGATTAATTTTAGTATCTTTGCGGACCAAGAACAGAAATCACAAAAATAGCTAAACGATATACAAACACAGAACAATTGTTGCCTACTAATACAACAAATTCAATATATTTTATGCCACGTTGAGAAAGATATCCTCTTATTATTGATCATAAAAGCCTATTTTGATGCTTAGACTTCTTTACAAATAGATACTGACCCACTGCTTTATCGCTACTTGAGAAATGTTGCCGTTGGATAAGACATCAACAAGAACACGAAATTAGCTTAACTTCTAGAGGGATAAAATTTTTTTGGACCAAACTCCGCACAATCTCAATGGAACTATTGTACGAAGCACCACTTCCAACTTCCATCTTCATGTTCATAATCCTGTTCTTTATCACGTCCACCAAATTCCATGCGAGCGTCGCCACAAATTTCGCCGCAAATCTCGCTTTTACGTAGATCCAAGACTTTCAACCATCACCTCATTGTTCAAAATCGCTTCCTTTGTTTGATCAAACGAGGGCCAACTGTGACGCATTTACTATCACCGTCAATGAAGACCCACGCCATAGGCCTGTTATACCTTCCTGTTTCGACATCTTCGTAATAGCACAAACTAATACAAGTGATGGAGTAGACTGTTTGTAGAAGAACGGTAGCGGAAACCCCAGAGAACAATGCCGCAACACCGTTACTACTGTTAGAGGGGATAACTTTTCTTTCGGTTACAGTAAACCTAACCACCCGAGGAGTGATATGAAAGTGCAACGATATCATTCTACGAGCTCTCTTGGCGCTAAAGGTAAACTTTGTCTATGGTTTGTTTGTGTTCTGGGGTAGATTAGAGATAAATTTTGTTTTAATTCGGTATTGTGTGATGATTCTATCGCAAACTATGACATGCCTGTACCGGTCCTTTGGTAACTGTTCCTCGACAAAATGAACACATCTTTTACTTCCCTCAATGACTCTAGCAATGAATTCTACTCTTAATTTCTTGATTGTTAGAATTCAATTCCTCCCAATTTCATTATTTTCTTTAAATAACAATAAAAACATAATTATAATTTTATTCAATAAATATTGCAATAAAAACAAAGGAAAAATAACAAGTACAAGAATTATTACATCAAACTCGAAATTACTTTTCCTCTCTATATGAAATATTCCTATGATTAGCAAGGTAATTAATAGTAAAAAGAAAAAATAACGAGGCCATGACATGTTTGCAATCGGAAATTCGAAAGAAGAAGAAGAAGAGAAAAATGTATGTGAATATGTGAATGAAAATTAGTTTATTTATAGAAAAATATAGATTATAGTCGTTATATGACCGTTAGAAAAATATAGATTATAGCCGTTATATGACCGTTAGTATTTCTATTAATATAGTCGTTATATACGTATATTTATACGTATATATCCGTTTGACAATGATTTTCAATTAAAATGAAATAATTAAAATATTTTAGAAAAATAAATCAAGTTTTTTCGACAAGTGGAGAGAGAGGAGATAGTTTTTCTTCTAGTTACAGTGAACCTAATCACCCGAGGCGTGATATGGAGGTCCAACGATATCATTCTACGAGCTCTCCTGGCGCTAAAGGTAAACTTTGTCTACAGTTCGTTTGTGTTCTCGGGTAGATTAGAGATGAATTTTGTTTTAATACGGTGTTGTGTGGTGATTCTACTATAGTCTTACGACGGCACGTGTTGTGCAGACGCTGAAGCTACTCTTTATCGTGAACTATGGCATGCCTGTGTTAGTCCTTTCGTAATCGTCCCTCGACAAAATGAACATGTCTTCTACTTTCCTCAAGGACATATTGAACAGGTCTGCTTTATATGATTTGTTTGATTATCATTGGTTTAGTGTCAACCTTCTTATAAGCTATTTGCACAGATTTGATTTGCGTGCTTATCGTCGAGTTTTCATTTTACATATGAGTTTAAATAGCTTTTTATTAATGTGTGGATCAGATGGAGGCGTCAACTAATCAACCAACTGACAAGAAAATGCCGGTTTATAACCTTCCGTCAGAGATCCTGTGTCGTGTCATGAAAGTTATTTTAAAAGTGCATGATTAGTAGCTTTGACGTTTAAATTATTGGTCTCTACTTAAGGTTAATTGATTTCCAAGTTTGTTTTAGGTTTTGTGATTTCTTTTTTTGCTTATTGTGTCATAATAAATTGTAGGCTGACCTAGATACAGATGAGATCTTTGCTGAAGTGACGTTAGTCCCTGAGGCCAACGTAAGTACTCACTTCATTATGTTTTATGTTATATGATGCACAGTTGAGCATTCGAAGCCAAATCATTCTTATTACATAGTTATCTTATAATATTAGCAAAATGAGAATGTAGTGAAAAAGAAAGCTCTCCCATCTTCTCCACCGAAGTTTCACGTACGCTCATTTTGCAAGACTTTGAGCCCCTCAGATGCCAGTACTCACAGTGGACTTCTGATTCTTAAACGACATGGTGACGAGTGTTTACCCCCATTGGTTAGTCAAATGCACCTTGTGATAATTAGTAACTAATTTTTTTTGCATATTAACAACTGTTTCTAAAGTAGAATTAGGTTTTTAATGTATCACAGGATATGTTAAGCCAACCTCCGACACAGCAATTGATTACCAAGGATTTACATGGAAACGAATGGAGGTTTTGTTATACATTTCGGAGTAATGAACCTTATTTTTTGGCTTGCCTTTTACATCATTTGTGCATACATTACTAGACAAGATTCTTTATGGGTATACAGTATTAGGTGCTTAGTTCATATTCTGATGTTAATGTCAGGTCATCATAAAAGGCACTTGCTTCAAGGTGGATGGAGTGTATTTGTAACTTGTAAACAACTTATTGCTAGTGATACCTTTATATTTTTAAGGTTGGTAGTTCTTGCAATACTGTTTCTACTCATCAGCTATTTGAATTGTTACCTACACATCACTGATATTTTAATTTATGATTGACTTTTAGAGGTGAGAATGGAGAACTTAAAGTTGGTGTCAGAAGATTGATGAAGCAGCAGGGTAATGTACCACCACTGTCATATCCAGTCACAGTATGCATGTTGGTGTGCTTGCCACAGCATGGTAGGCTATATCGATAAGAACGATGTTTACAATATAATACAAGCCTAGGTATCTTATTAGATTGTTATTTTAGCTTCCTCAGATGGTTAACAATTTGAACTAGAGTTTGTGAGTCTGTTATCTGCAGTTGAATTGCAAGCTCACCCCTGTGCCTAAAAAAAATCACTATTGTAGGGGCTTCTTGTTGTTTTTTTTAATGTTCCTCTTCCGATTTTTTGGCACAGGACAAGCCCCGCTAAGTTCATAGTTCCATTTGACCAGTACATGGAATCCATGAAGAGTACTTATTCTATAAGTATGAAGTTCAAAATGAGATTTTAAGGTGAAGAAACTCCAGAACAGAGGTACTGACTACTTCTCCTACAGGAGTTATAAATTGTCTATAAATAAACACTCATGAAATTTATTATTAGCAATGTTTTTCTAATGTTAAAGATTTACTGGCACTATTGTCGGAATTGAAGATGCTAATCCCAACATATGGCAAGAGTCCAAATGGAGATGCCTGAAGGTAGTACTTAATGATTTGCTGCATTACATCTATCCTAGCAGTTAAAATGTCATTTTACTTCTTTTTGCATTTAGGTTTGTTGGGATGAAACAAGCAGTATACCTCATCCAAAGAGGGGAAAACCTTGGGAAATATAACCTAAGGTTGCTCCTTCTCCACTAAATACCCTACTAATGCCCATGCCAAAGAGACCCCGAGCAAACATGATGCCTTCATCCTCTGACTCCTTTGTTCAACCTACAGAAGGTAATGGTCATGCAAATTTTTCATAGGCTTTTCCTGCAAGTTTCATGTGCATCAAGTAGGCTAAGTTTTCTTAACTTGAGCTTTAGGTTCGTCTATGAATTAACTTCGACGAATCTGTTGTCAGCCTTTAAAGCAAGCTCCAATTCCTCCAATGGATTTTGTGCACCACTTATAGATCAAACAATAGCAACTGCTAATCCAACAACAACACATATACTACATCAAGATGAGAAGTTTAACTTGCTTGCCAACCAATCGTCGTTAATGCCTACAAGCTTATCACTTAAATTGGTAGAGTCTAATGAAAGTTTACCAACAAACCATAGGAATGTAATGGTCAACTGCAGAGTAATACTGAATGCAATGTACTAAGTGAATACCCATCACTTTGTGGCATTAGAGTTGATATATTGAATGGAAATGGGTTGATAACTGACTCATCATCATCTCATTTTGTTAATCCCGATCATTCAAGAGATCCAACGTAGAAGCCATCACTAGTACAAGGGCATGAGAATGGAAAATCTGTTGATGGAAGATACAAACTCTTTGGCATTTCTCTCATCAACAGTCCGATGACACCACAGCCCACTGGGCCTATTAGAAACATGTTAAATAAGCCAATAGTTCATACCCACACCTTAAGTCACCAAAAATTCCCAATTGAACCTGATCAAAAGTTAGAACAATTCACGGGCTCCCAAATGGTTGACAATGTTAAACATGACAAACATTTTGTTTCTGCTAATCAACATACAAGAGATGCTAGACGAAAAGCACTCAATCTTTCTATGAGGAGTTGTACTAAGGTACGTTTTTTTGTTAGATGCTAAGAGGTTACAACTAACAACCATGAATTGTAAAAACTTGTTTGCTTTTGTTGGTATCAACAGGTTCACAAGCATGGAATAGGACATGGTAGGTCAGTTGATCTTACAAAGTTCAACAACTATGATGAGTTGACTAAGGAATTGGATAGATGTTTGAATTTGATGGTGAATCAATGGCGTCCAAAAAGAATTGACAAATTTTGTACACTGATAATGATGGTGATATGATGCTTGTCAGAGATGATCCATAGGTGTAAGAATTATTGCACTCTTTCATTTATTTTCCAATTAGTTCTATTTCAGCTTTTGTTGACATGTAAATTAACTACTTTGTATAAATACTGGCTTCTTTTTACCTAAGTTAAAGAGAATTTGTTGGCATGGTTCATAAGATTTTCATCTATACTAAAGACGAGGTCCCGAAGATGAATCGACAGGCCTCAAATTTAAAATACAATGACAACTTGCCAGACTTAGATGATATAGACACAACTTAAGTGAAATATCAACCACTGCCTGCTGGATATACTCTAGAAGATAGAAAGATGAGTTTATAAGTTGGTTTATTTGCTAAGTATGATAATTCATCTTGCGCATTCTAATCATAAGGCTTACCTAATGGAATGGCTTTTGTTTAAGTTTCCTATGAATGATGGCTTATGTTTCTGCCTTGTCATGCCAGGAAGTTGAAAGTAGGCAGTCAGAGGTTATTTGATATGTTGCGAGTATAATACCAAATCAAGATGGTTGAGTTTACTGCTGTCTCATAAATGGATGGCGCAAATTAATAGATGAAATTTTGGAGAATCTTATTTAGTTTTGTAATGGTTATATGCATTTAAATAATGTATGTATTAATTATCCATAATTTTTCTTCTTCAACTCTCTCTGATTTTCTTCTCTTCTTCCTGTTTTTTTACATCTCGATTGTTCTCCAAGCATGATGAATGAGTAAAGATTAATAAGCCTTCATCCCTCTTTCACAACATTATATCATTTAGATTCTTAAAAATTTCAACGCAGAAAAAGAAACCAAATTACACAAAAGTAACAATAACTTAACTAGCTTGTACCGAAACTAGCAAGGTTGTATTTGATTATTTGTCATGTTATATTAATATTTTTTAATCAAAATTTAAAAACAACTAAAAATGACAAAATGTTAAAAATGTTAAAAATTAAAATTAAAAAAACTTATATCATAGAAGAATTCAGTGTTTATACTCTATCTTATTCAATTCAACCCTTTAACGATTGAGAATTCACGTGACAGAGACAATCATATTCAAGAAATTTATCTATTTTTGAATATATAATTTTATATTAACTTTTTATCAAAAATTTGTAATGTATGATTGTTTTGTGTTATTTTCTCTCTTTTTCTAATCTTGAATCTTTTTATAACATTTCATGCACTTTCGTAAGTTTTTTTTCGGTCCTGATTTTTTTGTTGTTCTTGGATAACCTTAACAGAAGTACAGGATATCTAAATTTATACCAGAAAAAGCAAACAGTAAGTCGAAACTTAGTACCCGTTCACTATTTTTCTAATGATCTTTGATACTTCAATTTGTCTAATATGATCTAACTTTATCATACAAATTTTTGCAGGAAGCAGGTTTGAAAGGAGACGTATTTCAGAATTATTACGAAACTTTAGTGCAACATCTTAAGTTCTTGCAATCCTGTGGACTTGTAATGATCTTCTACACGTTTGATTATAATCCAAAGTTAAAGACTCTTGATCGAAAATTCTTACAGAGCTGCTCAACTTAATGAAGCTTTCCAAATGCAAATGGAAGTATACAAACGACTCAGTGATCAATTTGAGGTACATGTAACATCGTAATTATGGAAAATGTGGGTATAATTGGGAGTAATGTAAGAAGTTACAACAAAGGTGAGAAAAACTGATCGATCACATGCAAAGCTCGCAGCAGTAAGATGTCTTCGTTCTAATTCAAAGCGTTATCTTCTTTACGAGCAGTTTGTACACTAGTGACACGGTTGGCCCACTTCGTATTTGCTTCACCAAATTATTCCAAGTCCTCTTTATTCCAACATATAGACTTTATAGCTGACATTAATTTCTACTCGATGAAAAAACAATCGCTTTATTGCCACACACACGTTATGACCAGGAAGATGAACGAGAGAGCGATTGGAACCTAGGCCCCTTCCAGAAACTTTATCAAGG